>JAUTBZ010149226.1:0-26656 GCA_032361785.1 Lepetodrilus galriftensis
AGCTATGGTGTGTTAACCTGACTTCTACTGTAGAATCGTCGCAAATGGGTGAAAGATTCCCGCAGCGACGTTAAACTCCATATTCACTCACTCACTGCTGTAGAAGATGTACTATGGCAATTGTGAACACGGTACATTATTAAACTTGTCCAAAGACCATCACTAAAATTATTGTGGTAGATAATTAAAATTTAAAGAAGACAAAACTTTTCAAGAGTTTCACCAATTGATTGCCAGTAGTAACATTTCATTCATCTGTATTTTTCACTTGACTGAACATGTTACGCCTTTTCAATCACACATGCGATGATGGTCTATGAGCCTGATTAAATTTAATGTTAATAGGATGATGGTCGTTAAATTGTAATTTTGGTGATATTTTATGATTTACGGTATAATGTTGGAACGGTCGATATATTTAGTTGTTTAACCTTTCCATTCTTTGAAAACCTCACTCAGACAATTGAGAAGAATTGAATACTCTTGTTAAGAAAAGTGTAGGTATTTCGGTATTTGGTTCTTGGAAAGTTGTTGTCTACTGGTACAGAACGGTCATCCAATCTCAGCATGTCTAGTACTATAATAAGATCAGCCGAACTTGGCATGGTGTTGGCACCATACCAGCGACTTGGACCCATGAGTTTGAGGAGACTTTCTTATAGTGTAAAGTGACTGCATAGCCGAGTTGATTCTGGAGTTGATATTAGTAGAGGTTTTCAGTGTGAACACCCGAGTAGATATTGACATCCTCAGAGAGGAGTCGCAGGGAGTTAAGAATAGATCAGATTTCTGTGAGAGAACACCACCTCCTTGTCAATTGCGGTCTTCAATGTGATTGAGTGGCAGGGGCTACGGCAGCGTAATTGACGTGATCGTGTTACCTGTTTACGAGAAGGTGTGGTCGGGAGTTGATATGAGTTTATGTATCCACCGTGTCCGTGATGATAACTAACTAACAGATTAACCCTCTCTCTGCTGGATGAGGCACGGGGCATATCTCTTTAAGGCATCTCTGGTTGACGCTAACATGGAAAGGGTTAATTACTGGGAGTCCAACGTTTTGATTTATTTCTGTACTTTCGAGAATAGCTTCTGATATATTGCAGGCATAAATGGATGTCTATGTCTGTGTCTAATTGTGGTGTTGAATGCAGCCATACGAGTGCGGTATACGTTGCCTTTAATGAGACCACCTGATGTTGTGCTTTTGATTTTCATGTTGGTTTTCGAAATAATTGAATGCCAACACAAAATTATGGTGGTGTCGCACCACTAATGGTGAGATTATTAACAGAAACATTTGGAACTGTTACAGACTGGTTTCAAGCTGATATTATTATGAAATAATAATGGATACGCAAGAGAGAAAAAAATACCAGGTTCAACAATTAGCAATAAAAAAAACGGTAACTGACATTTTAAGAATAGCATTTCTTTTGGCCTATCGCACTGTTTACATAATTTTCTATTAAGAGTGATGGTTTATGCCATATATGTGTGCAAATTGTAAGAAAATAAAGCAATTTACGTGTATTTTCTGTATATGAATATTTCATAGGACCAGAGGACAGTAGTTAATGCATT
Organism: Lepetodrilus galriftensis; assembly: GCA_032361785.1. NCBI lineage: Eukaryota > Metazoa > Mollusca > Gastropoda > Lepetellida > Lepetodrilidae > Lepetodrilus > Lepetodrilus galriftensis. The sequence goes on from JAUTBZ010149226.1 coordinate 1,585, forward strand.
TCCCACCAGTATAATCACATGCATTGGAAATCGTGTCAAATAATGTGTTGTTCTTGCATGGTATTCCAACATGATACTCAAACTTATTAAAGAAAACATTAATTTCAGGCATGTAGGAGACGCTCAGGCTGGTGTAGAGAACTCGACTGTTAATTACATAATACTTGTACCAGAATTCCTATTGCTTTATAAAAAGGAAGCTTTTGAACAATTTACTTTTTTACTTTTTGTCTGCTGAATTGTTCCATTGCGCATGTGTTCTGGGCATATATATATGCCCACAGTAGTGAGGAGGTTAATAATATATAGGTGTAACATTATACCGACATTAAAATTTGTAAAAGAATAATGTAATATTTTATTTAAATCCATTATTTTTCCAGTTAAATTGTATTCAGTGTAAATAAAACAACAAATGGGAGACTATAGTTATTCATATTTCATCCGTGGACCAACTTTATGTTTATCTAAAAACATATTAGATTTATTTATAGATATTACTTTTTTATATCTCTAAATAAATCTAATATGTTTTTATATACACATAAAGTTGGTCCATGGATGAAACATGAATAACAATAATCTTGCAGTTACATTTATTCTGCAATTGTATGATTTCTATTGATTGATGTATCATATTACCCTTTTGGAGTTACGTGGAATTAGTTCAACTTATAAACCCACGGAAGCAGCATCCTGCGTTTGTGAAAAGATAAATATGTATTAGTCTGTGGACATGATAGATGGGCCACGTTTTCACTGATGTGATTACGTACGATTAATACACAGAGATTCCCCCGCTGATGTACAGACTCGCTAGGCTAACCAGACTGAACATATTCATTGCCGTCCAAACCTAATTACACCTGAACACTTGGAGTCAATATAGGTCCCTGGGAGGTCATCTATCTGCATGTTGGATATGCAGGAAATGGTTCCAACACACTTGTAGTGTTTCACGAAAAGAGTGGTACTGGTGGTTCAGGTGTAATTTGAGAGTTACATCATTTCCTGCTATAGTGAAAGAGCATGATGTACGGTATGCCCTGGCCCCGAGATTACGAAACATGAGTATGGACTCATGCTTGTTTCAGGTATTGCATTCAAATACCAATGCAAAGTTTAAGTTGAGGAAGAAATTGTACTCGTCCTTTTCGTGATCTAATGGACCTGATTTATGCTCGGACTACAGTAAGGCCGTTTCCTGAAAGCACAGACCATGTTCTTGTAGCATTACAGTTAAAAAATGGCACTATTGAGGCCTTGCACGGAACAATCGTATGGGTGGCACAAAACAGTTTGGGTGGCACAAAACAATCTGATGACGTGAGCAATGGCGGAAAATCCCATTGTCTTGTCACCCACGATGCTATGTGACGTCACGTGCAATGTCTCAATTCAAAGGGAAGCTATTCTGAAAGGACATCAAAAACATTGTTTCTTCAGGAAGAATACTTCCAATAGATTTGTTTTATCTAAGAATAATAATAATAATAATAAGTACCGATATAATAATAATAAAGGATGTGCTTGACCGTATGTTGTATGGTCAATGTTTCAACAACAGTGTCATTGTACCGACATGGTAAAAATATCGACAATATTCAAAGTGGAGCTGTATTCTGAAAACCAGTCAAAGACCATTATTTCTTGAAGGATTTTTTGTCAAGAATGATATTTCTTCAAGAAGTAGCAGTTATTTTACCTAATTTTGTGCTTGTCCATATATTATATGGGACAGTGTTTTATATTGCCAATGGTGGGTACCAATATGAATAACTATGCTTGCTTGTAAACCAGTGAGTTAATCTTAGGTTGATAGCATTAGGCGGTTCCAAGGTTGACAATTTTGACAGGTTATGGACATTTGCCATTGTAGCAGCTGACAGGTACTGATTTGGAGTATGGCGTTCATGGAGATTCGTCTAGGTATTCTGGCGAAACGCGGTCATGAATATTCATTAGAAATTATGTTTTCTTATGCTGTAGTATCAATACCGTAGGATACTTTCAATATTGGTATTCTTGTCATGTTCTTACGGTTAATGGATTTTGGTATTTGGTATACGCATGTCAAGATCTATTGTGGTGTATGCCATGTTTGAACATACACTGGAAAGATTGCAATCAATAAATACTTAGCTATTATTCAGTGTACGAAGCTAGAGGTTATCAATATTTATTAGCTCAACCGATCATCGATCAAGTGATAAGGTTTGTTAGGTCATGTCTTGTCTGGATGTATGTTGTATATGGTTCATTAAATTAAAATAACCTGTTTTTATGTCTGGTATAACGTAGATACATCACCTTTAAATATACTCAACAAAATTAATTATGGGGTAGCAGGTATTTTATGGGGAATTTTTCTACCAAATTTCTGAGGAATCTGCTGCCAGTCTTCTTCCAATGTGTCTGCAATTTCTTGAAGAGTACCTGGAGCCCATAGACGTTTGGAAATGCTTTGTTAAGAGCTAAATATAATTGGCCTATAAGGCTACTGACCATTACTTAACTAGAAATGTGTACTCGGTTACTATAGAACGAAATAATAGTACCATATTCGTTACCATATTTCGTCACAAATTGGTGAAAGATTCCCGCAGTGACGTTAAACTCCATATTCGAGTATATAATAAGAAACGTTGGTAAAGAAACAATTAACTGATATTGTAAGGGAATCAAGTATTTTGAAAGAGTCTATAATAAGAAAAATTCATTGGTGCAATCTGTTTGTTTTTCTCCATATACTACATGCTGTTGCGTATGGGTGAAAAATGCCAGCTGCGACGTTAATAAACAAATTGCTCATTGGCTACTATGCTCACTATATGTGTACAACTTCCATGATCATGGTTGCAGACTCGTAATGACCGTGTAATGATTGGCAATTTACTGGCTGGAGTTTGCAAGTGGATGTCCTTGCTATGGAGAAATTACGCCATTTCCCACGTGTAGTTCGCGCACAATGCATCAAAGCAATCAACAAGCTCATTAAGTCATTATCCACGCATAAATTTGCCATTTAAGAAAGGGAAGCAATTACACGATTCCACAAAGACACAGCTGGTTGTTATTGTCGCAGATATTTTCCGAAATGAAATCGGTAATCGGTGTTGGCAGTAGTTATATTGCAAAATGTTTATCGTAAACAAACAGACATGCATGTAACAACAGGTACACATATCAATATCACTCTCACCGATGATTATGCCTATTTACGGCAGTAATCATTTTCGGTTCGACGTCCGTTATGCGTCAATATCTGTGCGGGTCCCTCGCTCTGACAACCTGGGTAGGACAAAGACAACACCGCTGAAGGTAACGGCGCGTGTAATTGACACGGCATATTGACGTGAGCGAGACGTGCGACACTGCTGCGGTGCGTATCGCAGACTGTCGTCTGGCTAAGTAGATATTTAGCGTAAACGCAGCCGTCTCTCTGTAGTACCGTTCATTTCCGGACGACCGCCGATAATCGAGGCGTTCATTGGCTTAGGCAAACATATTACATCTATATTACTTCTATATTAGGGCCATGTTACTCATCTCTATTGGCAGTCGCCTCATTAATTCCATGCCATGCTTTGATTGTCCTATCCCTCCATCACCACGCTCCATCTCGGGATCCACGGCCTCTCAGACAGAATTGTCACAGAGGAGCATCAGTGCTAAATGATCTTGATGTGCTCCTATAGCTGTGCCCCTGTTGCCACCACGCTCCTGTTGCTGTTTTTGCAAGTGTCTGAGTACACTTTTAAGCTCGTAGCACTTCTGTTTGGAGAGTGGCGATTATGAACTCGCTGACATTAAGACCATGACTCAGGAAAATCGGGAATTTTGTTTAAAGGTCCTTAAAATGTTGAAATTGATAATGTTATTACTAAAACCTCCAACATTAGTGTGTGACTCAGGATAATATTTACTTTAGATGTTAATTAACCGATAATTAATTTAAGACCTACAATTTAATGTATACATTCTTGAGGGTTTTTAAACAGGAAAATAAAAGACTCATCCTTTAACTTGTTAGCTAATAATGTTAATACAAGAAATTGCAAGAACGATAAATTGTGTACATATTTCATTTAATTATGTCTGTATATTGCCATATCACTGATATGGTTATCAGGAATTACTTGGTCCATTTACACTGGTCAAGATGATTGGTCCATTAGGTTTCTTTATGAAGCAGTGGACATTTTGCCGCCAGCTATTGGTCCCATGTGACAGTGGTCAAACGGTCAACTGATGTTGATGACAATGCCCAGTATCACAACTTGTGACTACATTGTCCATGAAACACTCAAATTGTCAAAGTCTTCACAATTTCTTCTCTATTTTTTTTTACATTAATAATGCAAACCCAAAATAAAATTTGAAGATTACTAGATTTCATTGTTGTTTGGGGTATTGATTGAATATAACTGGGATTTTTAAAATGAGATTTTTTTAGATTTTATATTTGCTTTGCGGTACTTTGGGAGAAGGAAATATTGAATTGGGAATATGGCGGTGAAACTATGACCTCATGAAATGTGTGACTTTCCCCCGGAGATCTGCCCTCAAATCTGACAAATGACAATAGAAGGTGCTTTCCCATCCAATGACCACATGCACTCCATTCTTTCAAGTGTTCAAGTCGGCTGGAGCTCATTATGTCCGTCTGGCTGCAATGTTGCCGTCTGCTGGCCACGTCTGCTGGCCGTGGTCCGTGGAGACCAGTTGCTTAATCCTCCCAAGGCTCGGTCTCTTTGTTCGGGCGCCAAGGTTGCAATCGGAGTGATTTTGCTTCATCAGATTTGCCAGCAGCTCTCACATTGAAAGGCAACAGAGTGTCGGTGCACACTTTGTGCACGACTCTAAATGAAATGGACAGACCAGAAGCCTGAATCACATGGCCGATCATAAAACGGGACGACTTTAATTTGTTTCATTATCATTCAGTCTCGTCTCAGGTCGCCGATGGACCCTGAACTCTGCTACAGAACAGCTTTTCTTTGAATAAATGCGGAATCGTGATTTTTCCCCCAGAAATGAAAAGTCCCGACATGAGTCATATGACTGAACCGAGATGTTTTCCGAAACGTGAGATTTACAAGGAAACTGATACGCTCCCAATTTCCATTTGGCTTATTGACATTTATATGGCCGCAAACGAATGTGTGGTTTTCAGAGGAGTGATCCTACGAAGCCGATACCGTTAGGAACGTGACTACACGGGGCAGAGCTGTAATATCTCCTCGTCACTTGTTGGACAACGTATGGCAATGCCCGCTACTGTTGCAAATTAAACAGCGTCAAACATGAGAACGCCCGACAGCTTATGATCATGGACTTAAATTTGACATCTCCCTTCCGATTTCCATTAATCTGCCAGCAAGCAACAAGGCTCTTGTTTATCACACGAACATTTTAACTGTGGTGACCTCGGTATCGAGGTCGTAAAAATCTCATACGTTCATCCCTTACACTGAGCCGACTTCCCAATTCCGTTTTTGATGTCTGTTAAAATTAAATATTTATTGGCTCAATTTGAGCGAAAGTAATCAATCTTGTCTTAATTGACAACAGGGGTTTCGCCATCCCATAATGCTTCTATCACGTAGAAAAAATGTATTATCTCCCTTGTATTGTTAGGCTGAATTGTGTGTTTTTTCATTTTTAACAGGCAGACAAAAATGTGCAACAGACTACCAGTTTCATTTACTGTCAGAAAGAAGTCAAATTTGCTCAGTTTTATCTGATTAGCTTGTTAAATCTGCATTAGTCGAGCAGCATGTCATTTAACTTTCAACCTTTAAGCCGCCATTTTGACAGTGGAGACAAGGGAGCTAATTATATATGCCATACATAGGCCACCATTTTGGATTTGTATCAAGTTGACTTTTTAATTGAACTTGTACCTTCTCATTTCAGATCATATCGTGATGAGGCTGTCAGTTCGCATGAACGAGCAAGACTTTGTATCGACAGAATTCACCTTCTTCGACTGCAGCCTGCATAACTCGTAAGTTGTATTTTTGAAAATGCGCAAAACTTGCATTACAGATTTGTGTTTAGCTTGAATGTTTGTAAACCCTTGAAACTACAAAACTGAAGTATTAACCCTCACACTGCTGAATACATCACTGCTTTATAGAGTAGTTCCAGTTACCCAGCAGAGAAAAGGTTAACATTGTATTCCTACCTTATGGGACTCTGATCTGAAATGGAAATGATATAGATGCAATGTCTGCGTATTTAGGTTCACAGTTATCTCCCTTGGTTGACCTACACCCACCAATGTCCATATGAAGATGATCGGAATGCAATTGTCGGTGTGTGTATAGGCTTACAGTTGTCTCCCATGGTCGATTTGCACATACTGATATCTAGAGCATATTTTATTCAACACTCGAACCTACCCTAGGGTGACAGTCGCGTGAGCGTGCTCATATCATCATGAGTGTGTGGTCATTGGCTAATTTCATCACCCTAGGGTTGGTCGAGGGTTTGAAACCAATACCCTCATAGATGTAACTCTTCCATTAACATAACATCCAAAATCATTCACGATCTCGCCCCGAGTCAAACATGGCCACCCACACATTAAGTGCCATTACTCTCACTAACATATTCTCAGGTGCGTCGTAATTCTGTCAACTTTTCTTTTAAGACAAGATAAATACACCTTGATATTTTCCAAGTTTGGAAGAAATAATGAACTATCTGTTTACATTGTCTCCATTCCTTCCTCCATGTAATAATGATGTGGAAGAAGTGCGGATCTGCGGTGATTGTGGCAGATGTTTGCCTCCACATCAAGCAGGAAACTGGTGTTATCAATCCCTGCATTAAAGACATTGCGTGGACTAATTGGTCCATTATTGCGTTCACTGTCTCCTGGACCGAGGCCCCTCGAAGCACTGGGAACCGCGGGGATATTTGTCATTGATAACGACCGCCAATGAACACTGGCAATTAGAGGAACCATATGAGAAAACTTGTGACGTTGCCAGGGCAATGGAATTTTATAAAATCATGAAAATAAAATTAAAATATTTTTTTTTAAATCTTTTAGATTTTATTATTTTTTAGATTGTACTTTCGGTAACTCTGTTGTAATGAAATATTTTATTGTTAAGTTATGCGTTCAATGTATGCATATATGTAAGTTTTATTTCAATGATTCATCTAAATCTGTCATCTGTTGCTCAAGCAGTGGTTTAAAAACAAGTCTATCATGTCATATTTTTAAAAACACAACACTTTTTCTGTGCTAAATTGCAATGAGATATTTCTTTATCAAGTTATGCGCACAATGTATGCATATATGTAAGTTTATTTCGGTGATTCATCTACATCTGTCAGGGGCTGTTGCACCATCAAGCGTCGGTTTAAAAACAGGTCTGTGAGATACAATGCACGGAGGATGGAAGGTCCCAGTCGTGATGTTCAACATTTACATAGATATGAAACATGTTCTATATTACACGTACACGTCTCATACAGTCCGTGCATCGGGAGCGGTAATCTGCATAAGAAGAATGATAAGCGCAGCGTTCACGTTCCAGGATGTCGTTCTAACGACGTTCTTCCTGTAGATCTACGTCCCCAGGGATGTTTCTGTAACCGTAAATGCAAATTTGCGTGAAGGAAATCATATTAGTCATTATCTGCGAAGGAAACGTCCAAGTTCATTATTAGGTCGAATTTTACTTTATTGACTGCAGAAATGGACAGGATAAGATTTGGTTCGCATGAGGAAAATAAATTAGTTACGTGTACGAATTATTAAGTAAAAAAATTTACGTTCTTGGTATTAATGTCGTAGCGATGTAGCTGTTCGAAATTTTCAATGAATCATTTATTGCTTTTAATTAGTATTGATATTCATAATGAATTTGAAAACCAATCTCACGGAACTACAAAGGATCAAATGGATGGATTGATATTGTCAAATGATATTAAGATTTCAACAAGCCAAAAAAAATGTTGACTCCATTTGCATTTTGAATGAACTCGTGAAATTAAGATATTGAACATCTGGATAGTCCAAATGGTTGTTCATTTGCATGTTGCGAAAAATGGCCCAACAAGTTGTTGAAGATCCATGGCAATTTCCTGCTTTTCCTAATTGAAAGCGAATACATTAGACGGAGGGTCAATGCCGGTCCAAAGACAGAAAACATTAATCAGTTATAGCGAGTTTATTCGCCGGCATCGATAAGCGCCGATAGTGTAAAACATTGACTCACTCAGAGCTGTCATAACAAATAGGGAGAAGTATGCATATCTGAACGCAATTGACTTCATATATGGATCGCGAGACCCCTATGGTGGCTGCTGGTGGAGTGAAGGGACACTCCAACTCTGAATCACGATACTAGGAATTGCGAACAAACACCGAGAAGGGTCGGCAGGGGTTACAGCTGATGCTGCAAACGCCATTAAACTTGCATCAAGGGAGACAAGTAGGCAGTGACTTAGTTTAGTTTTGATCTCATCACTTGGAGAAGTTAGATTCTGGGAGTCCACAATCTGACAGGACTACACTGTGCCCGCTAATCTACAACGTAAAAACGAGCATCAAATTGAGCCCGCTCCGGGAACAGACATTGTTAAGAATGATACTATTTATTTTTCTTGGGGGAATTTGTATAACTAATTCGGTTTGGAAATGTTTGTGTTATTTCATGTGTTTTTATTGCAACTGGAATAAAAACACTTTACGTAATATTATTGATTCTCTTAATTGTATGATGGTAGTGTTACGTAAAATATTTCTTTACAGACTTAAACTAATAATATTAAGGGTCCTTTTGCACAATTGTGTTACTTCTGTGTTAAAGTATTATTATGATGCGATGTAATTATGTAGTGTTCCTGTCTGGCATGTGATTAATGTAATATTGTATAATAATTGCAAAAAGAAATGTTTGTTTAACCTCTATTTTCAATATACACCTCGAAAAACAGTTTCTCACAACAAAGAAAAAATAGCTGGCTACTCTTAAAGTTTCCCATCTCACCAATATCATTTGTTTTCTAATCAGATTGAATAATTACTATAATGAGATTTCAAATATTCTTTTGCCCATTTTTCATAATAACTGGATTGAGAAGGTTGTCATATAATCAATTTGTGTTTTTGCAAATTGCGTGTAAATCAAGTAATGGTTGACAGACAACTGCAGCAGTTGTGTCGCACTGACACAAGTGTAATTAGTTGTGTGGAAAGATGCATGCGTGATGACGCCATTAAAGAAACTTAGTCAACAGTGAACAGCACCTAAGTAAATATTTTATAGTCAATTATCACTTTTGTCGATGGCGCAATTTCCAGAATAGTATCGGTTTGTTGGTGTCGGCAGTTACTAAATCACACACTGAGGAAAACAAAACAGTCTGATGGTTTTAACCTTTTCTCAGCTGAAGGCAATGGGAGATGTCATATTGATTAGTGTTTATTTATTGATCCAGCAGGGAGAGTGTTAAATTGAGTGGATGAATGTAAACAGTATGTGCCCCAAGGTTACGAGTACGATTTCCTGCTCAACTCAAAGTTTTGTTCACAAATATGCATACAAATTTGAGTTAAAAATGTATTCTCAAAATAGTTTCATAACCTCAGGGATAGATGCATCTACTGTTAATATATAAATTGAAAATGAACATGTTAAATAATATACATTAAGAAATGCATTTACAGTCCTCGTTCAGGAATTATGAAACAGAAATTAGTAATAGAATGATAGTGTTCTTTAGTGCACACTTATTGGATATCAAAGATATCAAATAATTTAAGAATTGCGTTCTAGAAAATTTACAAAAAAAAAAATTTGAGTTAATAGGAACCTAGAAGCATGGGATTATTGTTCTATTGAGCGGTCTGAAAATGGAAACAAGGTGTGTTTTGTTCAGCTAAGTTAATCACAGTTGGTTATGCTGTAGATATACTTCAGCGATCAATACGGCGAGGGTGAAGAGATCGTTGAGGGAAGCGACCGACTACAGCACCGCGACACGTCTGTTTACACTTGGCTGGACAGATTCTATCTGATGGCACATATGATGAGGAGAGTTGCACTGTAAATAATGCTTTCATGATACCTAGCAGCCTTGTAATGAAATCAGTAGGGCCCCAGCCGCAAGACCATCCATTACAGTGGCATGCATGTTATATACGTAGATGATCCCCAGGGAGAGGAGGCAGCCAGACAGCGCACGTCAAAAACTCCAAAAGTGAATTAAGTCGTATTTATTGTATCCATTTCACCGGGAGGAATAGGGCTTTATAATGCTTTTGCACGTTGAATACATCACGCAAAATGTGCCACGTTAAGCCGCCATTCCGTGAAGACGGAATATAATATGCAGTATATGGTAATGGAATCCGCGGGCGGTGCCATAACAAGAATTTACGTGCGAGTTTGTATCTCGCGAGACGCCATATAGATTCAACAAATTAGATTCATAGATATATACATCTTTCGACTTTCATATTTTATTCAGTCATGTAATCGATTTTTATCAAATATATGAACAGTGCAAGTTTTGACAAATTTTCCCGTTCTGATTATCAGAAAGATTCCTCGAAGCGAGACAGATAACGGAAATTAACAAATTTTAAAAGTTTTAACATCTAAAATTACTAAGGCATGATTTATCTGATGAGTATCGCATGCATTAGTTGGTAAATTAGAGTTGGCAGTTTCTCTGGTTAGTCATACAGAGGACTGGGCTGTTGATCAGACCATAGAGGCCTCGGAGGCCATCCAGACTCAGAGAGAGGCTCGCTGTGTTGTCCCTCCCGTGTCCCTCCCGTCCTCCGCATCAAATGTGGATTCAACTCTCCGGAGCCGGGGTCATAATCAGCCCTTTGAATGGGATAATTGAATTTATTCTCGCAGTAGTTTGGGGAATCGTTACGACTTTACAAAGTCAAAAAGCCGTGAAGCATCATCTGGTTTTTTTCGTAAAACTTATTGGCCATTTGAAATATCCTGCAGCATCGTTGGATGCTTAGTCGTATTCAGCTGAGTCACACAAGTTTCAAATCATAACTGTTGATCATCTCAACCAAATTCCTGTGTCAAACGTCGATTCATGCTCGTGGAAAATGTTATGGTCCAATCACATGGATGTTTTTCTCGCTTTCTCTTCCGTCTATTTTTGACGCCACACTGCACTCTTTGGTAATCTCAATATTTTTGGAGATCTATTCATCGGAGACTTCTTTCCGCCATAATTATTTTTTTCACCAAAGGCTCTTAATTTTGATGAGGAAATTGTCTCCAACGGTGAATAATTTGCTCCAAGTTTCCGTAGCTGACAGATACGAGTCAATATTTGGAGAAACAGTTTAGCCGGGACGAATGTACATTTGGAAGGCGTCACGTCTCAACTGTTATAACAATTACGTACAAAGTCATCTTTGCGCCAGTCAAGTATGTTCAGAATCTAAATGATCAGGAAGTCAAAGAAGCAGATACAGAGCTAAACGAAATAAAGCATTTTCACGTTTTTATATTGCAAATGTGTTCGGCATATTTTGAAAAGAAATGTCAAATCTTTAAATGAGGACACAAAGCAGAAGCATGTACAAGACTTCACGTGTAGAACATGTGGATAACGAATCGAACGCATGCCAAGTTGAGATTGGTAATCTTATTTCAATAAATATCGTGTGTTCCTATTATCCAAGTCTGGCACGTGCAGTGAATGTACTCATCCTGCTTGTATATAGCTGTCATTACCTAGAGTCTGATTGACATGCCCGCGTTATGATAATGCACACGCTTATGAAACTGACATCCCGTTGAGGTCGTACATGTCGCAGCTGTCAATCTATCCATCATAGACATGTCCCTGTATGTTATTGCCATACGCAGATGTTTATGTCTGTATATGCTGCACGGAGGGGAAGTAATACTCAAGAATGTATCCAATTTCAAAGTATTTATTGTTCTAAGTTTCCGTTAAGTGTGCTCAATTTTCATTGATTGTTATTTTGTAACACTAGATCGGTTTCACTTCCTCGTCATCAACTTCAGATATCCTATTTCCTTGCTTCGGTAATGGTTGTAAAGTAATATAAATCGTAAAATGTTAGTGTAATTTGTTTTGTTCTCAAAGGTAATTTTCATCCGCGTCTTTTGTTTATTTCACGTATTTTCAACAGTTGCTAATGAAAACCGACACTTGTACGGATTATCGTTAATATTTTAATATATTTCCCTTAGGAATATGTGCCCAGGGGGTATTAATGAGTTGCTGTATTGTTAAGCTGTTGATCAATTTTGTGATTTCCTCGTGAAATGGACGTTCATCGACATGAACGTTGGACATCAGATTTAGCATTAATCCTACACGGCCATTATGATGGAGGTATTGTAAACTGGGGAGATTTAATCATCAGCTTGTTCCATCAAGAGCTTATTTACCACTCCTCGCCAGACCGTGCATTCATATTCCCGAGTTCATAAGCAAAGAGGAATATTTATCGAAGATTAAATTAGCATACTGTATCAAAAGCGGGTCCATTCGTGTCATCTGGACATTGCTTGACCAATCGGGAAGTCTCTGTGCTAGGGTCAAGGGTCACAGACTCGTACGTGAAAGACAGGCCTTGGAGACCTTCTGGAGGATCATCTGGAGAATGGAATGATGTCCATTTGGCAAATCTGATTACGATAATCCTATAGGAGATAATCGTTTAGCGATACATTTAGCAATTCTCACGAGGCCTGCTTATGTTGGGGGTTTATTAAAATAAGCCTGACGTTATTCTATAGCTGTTTCTGTACATTGGCTTGTACATTAACAGATATGGCTTGACCAATCAGGAAATATCTTTGCTAGGGTTAACAGAGACAATGGTATCCATTTTGTTTTCAAGTGTGACTTTTATCGATAGGTTTAGAGCAGGATGAAACATAGACATTATGTCTTTTAAGAAAACGTTATGAACTTGCATGAAATCACTGAAGGTTTAGAGCAGGATGAAACAAAGACATTATGTCTTTGAGAAAACGTCATTAACATGCATGAAATCACTGAAACTTGTATAATTACCACACTAACAATACGTTGTCATTTTTACGTTTACTTTACTTGACGGCTGGGATGCGATGGTTACTTTGATCTACGAAAGCTGTAATTTTGCAAAAGTCTTCGTGAAGTCATCTTTGCTTTCCTGCCTGACAGCGGAGCATGTTTGACAGATCGGATTACAATCAGTAGCTTCTGTTATTTTAACTGATAGGGGAAATAGCAAATGGAATTGTTTCTTTTGAAATTGTATCGTTCAATATCAAATATTCCATCAAGCTGGAGGGCATGTAATGTTTCCCAACAAGTTGTAAGCGTCCTATCAAATTCCACTGAACAAATAGTCTGAAACTCAGGTCTGACAGTGGTGGTCGGCGATGCCTACGACCAACGACCGACCACGCAGCATCAAATCTCCAATGCCATCTCGCTTGCACATGGACTCGGTTTCCATTTTCAGCTTGTTGAACATGACCGCAAAAGTGATCGATCCTATATTCATGTTTCATGATAGTTGATAAAGCACGATTTGAGCTTTAGCGTCCAATTTGGAACAGCAAACTGACTTGTAAGGGTGTTTTTTTTCAAGATGGCTACTTACTGAGGAGATGGCGAGATTCTATGAAAGCGCAATGCTGTAGAACGTAATAATCAACAATTCTCCTCACTTCTCTGCTTTGTGGATCAACATTGGTCCATATTTTCTATCCAGATTGAGGCTAGCTGTAACTGCTAACCTTTTGGAGTTCATATTTGCATTGAAGCCACACGACTAAGATGAAGACTATATATATTTGTGAAATGTTGATAACCGTTGCCTAGAATAGAAAGTAACTATCTGATAAGGCGCCGGTGTCTCTTCCTAAAGCCGTACAAGTTTGCTGGCGCTGTGCCGATATTACAACACAGTCGTAGTTTGTCTTGATGAAATTGTCATATAAATATAACTACCATAGATTTCTGCTTACATCATGCTATCACTTAAATAGCATCAAACAGTGGTAAACAACAACTCTTATTCACTTTGATTCAAATTGAAGCGGAATGTTCATACAATAAATTTACTTGACTTGACTTGACAGAATTATGTATGGTTGTACAAAGAATTCTTCATAATCCTACTGGGTCCCATTTTCAGATCTCCTCGGCATTGCGAGAATCCATTTAGATATGTATTGTTAGGCTACCAATTTCATTTTCTGCAAGCGTGGATTTCTTTGAGTACGACAATGATGTTTGATCAATGATAGCCCAGCCAGCAAACCCCAAATGGCTCTCCGCAATTCCATAAATGGTAAATCGTCCGTGCCTGAAATTGAATTTATTAAAGCGTCTTTGCGCTAGAGTTACTGTAGACGTTTGCATAGTGATGTAAATGGCATTGTCGGGCGATCACATCCACGAATCAATGGCGACTGTGGAAATGTTTGAATGTCTCTTTGTTGTACCCTTATCTGTTAGAGTCGTGGCCACGATGCGGAAAACAACATCGTGTTCTCAGATGCACGTTAATCTTCGGATCAATATACAAGTATATATGCGTCCGTTATTCATGAATATTCATCATGTCAAGGGTTAAGCAGTCCATGTCACTTTAGATGAGCTCAAGAGACATTCATTCGGAAGTCGATGGGACACTTTGTTTTCTAATAATTATGAAGTTGCTGTATTTTCTAAGAGTTTTGTAGTCATTTTATTATAATGATACAATTTATTTCTAATTTTATTTTATACTGATTGTAGTTTATTTCTAATTTTATTTTATTGTTATTTTATATAATTCTTCATATTTTTTCTATTAATTATATATAATTTTTCTAATATTTATTTTCTAAGATTTGTGGAGTTGTATTTTTTATTCAATCATAATTGTAATTGTATTCCCAAATTGTACTGTTGTTTCTTAACAAAACTTATCCGTTATTGCTGACAATTACGATTACCACCACAAATTGCACTAACAGTGTACCGAAGGAAAAGGTCAGTGTTCTTTAAAATTGCTAAGTTCGATGACAACGTAATCTTCTTATGGTTAATTCAAGAAAACAAGGAAAATCAATTTTATGTCTGTTTTTTTTTACCCAATTTTATGTCATGATGCTCAATTCATGCTTAGAGAACATGTGGAATGAACTTTAAGGGCTTACATGTGTATTTGTAAATTGAACTGGATTGAGTACTTGTCTTGATGTTATTGTTCACATCAATAATGATCTAACCAATTTTGTCAGTTCTCGGATCAATTTTTGATAGATCATCATGGAATTGATGATTCCATTAGAGTACAACAAAGGCTGAGGAATTGAAAACGTAGAGCCAGAGACTCACGACAATAACGGGTCATTTTCGTGTAATATTCCGCTCCTAAAGTAATTAATTGTATTACCACCTCCATGTTGTGTTGTTATTATCGTGGAACTAAGCCGACTTTGATGTTTCATACACAAATTTTACACTAAATATTTCAGAAGGCCAGAAATGATGGAGAAAGCGTCTTTTCGGAATTACAGTGTTTTACGTTCCACTGCTTCCTAACACCTTTCGGATAACGCATTGCCTCAGGTGGCGTTCTCGCTGCCGCTTTGACGCATTTTGACCAAAATTTTAAATCTCGCTTTTTTGCCACGAGGATGAAAACCATTTGGTAGAAGTAATTCCAGCTCCCAGGAACAAAGAAATTTAACATTTGTGTGATTTATGCTGCTAGAAGAAAATTGTAATGAAGCAAAAAAGAATATCCGATATATAATTCTTCACTTGCCCGCGTGCAGGACAGAGCACTTGTAGCCATCTTTCGTTAAGAATCAAGTAGGCTTGAAACATTTTCACGAACTTCTTATTCCAACTTGGGTTTTTTTTACAAGAAAATTTGATCTCGTGAGTGCATATTGAAACAGAAATGTTTTGCAACTTACCATTTTACTGTAATCACAGAAAATATTTTTCATCAAATTATGCGAGTTTATTTATTATTATATTTTCCCCGACTTCTGAAATGAACTTAGTATCCGGCTCCCTGCTGAATAAAATCAAAGTGTTCTATTTCTGCATGTGATCGAGCAACTTAAATTGACTTCAGCAGGGAGAGGGTTAATGATTCACATGAAAACTGTTCTTTTTATTAGATCAATATGTGTGTTAATGATCATTGCGGTACAATTCAAGCAACAAGTGTCACTTGAAAATGAATACCAATTTTTACCGTTAAAACGTGCACCGCTGAATTCGAATTAACAGAAATTCAACGTGATAAAGTCATACATCGGTCAGAGGTCGGCCAGAGAGGATTGTAGATCACTTTAACTTTCTTTCTGCTAGATTGATCATAAGCACATCCATGTAGGATGTCTTCAGCTGCAGCTAGCAGAGAGAGGGTTAATGTGTGTACCATTTATCTCATCTGAGAAGTCATGTACAGCAGATATGACTAATTTGGGGATTGAACATGTTAAAAAATGGCCACAAACAGTAAAAATAGATGTATTTGGTTAATGTATTTTCTATTTTGAGGTCTCGAAAATTGAGAGATGTCTACTCCATTTCTTCAAGCAATTTGGAAATAATTGGTATTTGAATTAATTTGTTGTGTTTTTTATTATTGGGTGGGGAAAAAATGGTATAAAAACTGTATAGTTTACTCATTGAAATATATATTTAGTACAATGTGATACAAGGTATATATACATTCCAATCTATATGATGAATATTTATGATGATAAAATAATTGGAATCTTTCCATTTTTCATTTCCTTCAAGAATTCAATTAGGAGGTTATGAAAAATTGAATTTAAATCGACTGTTCAACATTTCTGGAATTGCAATTGATTCTTGGAGTCCATTTTCATTTTACGGATCAGAATTTCAATCCAAAATAAGCAGACATTGTGAGCTAGGGTCTAAGAGCTGGGAGACGATGGAGGACACTGACTGGTCGTAAGTGAAGAATGAGATAGGATTGGTGACCCGTGTCCCGTGTTTTAACCCCTGTCAGTCTCAGCTTCCTGATTCATTCCTCTCTGACTTCTCTGATCCTCCCTCAAAGGGGGGCCAGACCATTTTCTAATCCCCACCCTAAACCCTCCTCGCCCACCCTAAACCCTTCTCGCCCACTCTGCTGGCTGTCCAGTAATGTCCTGCGATGTCCAGTAGGCTTCTCAGAGATGCAGCTGGTCATCTCCTTGGGGTTTTGGCCTCTCAATGGTCATAGTGGTTCTTAGATGCGCATGATGGTCTTAGATGCGCATGATGGTCTTAGATGCACATGGTGGTCGTAGATGCACATGATGGTCTTAGATGCGCATGATGGTCTTAGATCTGCATGGTGGTATTAGCTGCACATGATGGTATTAGATGCACATGATGGTCTTAGATGCCCATGGTGGTATTATATGGACATGGTGGGTCTTAGATGGTCTTTGTATTTGTATAATGGTCTTAAGAACCAGGCTTGAGGTCTAGGAGTGGAGCCTGGAACCATGTCATAATTACTGATGGAGGAATCCCCGTTGGACTAATCCTCTTTGGTCGTCATCTTGTCATCTCTCATTGAAATGACACAACTGAAATGTTCTTAGCTGGGAGATAGCAAGGGTTTGTTTGAATTAATTTAAAGGCACCGGTTGCTGGAAGAATTAATGTTTGGGATTTTGAGGGGGAAAAAATTAAACCTTGAGGTTTGAGAATCATTATGCTGTACAACAGGGAAATGATTTGTTTCATGATTTGTTGTTTATGGTGAACAACACGGTTTTCACAATAATTAGAACATTTATTGTATTTTGTTTATTAGTGATCAAGTGTGTTTTAGGAATATTAATATGTATTTCATTCTCTAAAGGATATGTCCTCACTGCAATTGGTAAACTTCTTTCAGTTTTAAGCTTATGTCAAGGAACATAATTTCCAGCAAATGGCTTTAACCTTCTTACTGCTGGACAATGGCGCCATGGGTGTGATCACTCCAGCTGGGAGAAGGTTGACTTGTCTTTCACTGCAAGAATTCCATCCAACTGGTAACCTCTGAAGTCAGCTGTAGTCTGTGTGTAATAATGGTCTTGCTACTATAGTTCCACGTCATGCTGTCCTGCCGTGTGTGAAATGACGATCAGAATTGGAAACGGAGCACTGTTTAATGGTTTGAATTCAAATGTGCCAAAATTGGAAATAGCTTTGCGGTTCCATTTCAGTTTAACACTTGATGTGCCAGCAATGTGGAAGTATTTGTATTATTTCTGTAGGAAAGAGAACTTCTTTGATTTCTCAAATCTTAATATTTTAATATAAGAAGTGCAATAATGAAAAATATAAAAATATATAAATAAATAAAATTAAATTTTAAAAATAATTTTAAAATATTTTTACTGGGTAATTAAAAAATTAATATTAAATAAAAATAAATAAAGAATTATATTAAAATTAAAATACAAAATTAAATACAAAATTAAATAAAATCTCAAATTTGATATGTTCAGTGATGAGAGTTTAAGAGTTTAAGGATTAAAGTTGTCCATTGTGAAATAGCTGGTGCTGAGACTCTGAGACTCTGAGACTCCAGAAAGCTAAACACAATCATCGGTAGTTTGGTCAAGGCACAATTGTTTATACATGTATCTGATTTCTAATGGGATTGTTCAGACATCACAGGATACTCCTGGCCAAGTCTCTGTCTAGGTTAAATCGTCATTATCCCGGAGGTGTTGGCTGAATGTGAGGACTCAATTATATTGATGTTCAGGAGCTGTCTTGTAGGAGAGCTGATGATGGTGTAAGATATCCAGCCATATAGACCAAGGTGATATGGTATATGATGTATTATTGTGAAACTTGCAAATATAACAGCGATGTACAACACTAATGTTTCTAACTTGGAGCCCGTTTCACAGAACAGTCGTAGCGCTACGAGAGTCGTAACTCATGTATGTTAGCATGGACTCTCGTTGTGTGGAATGGGGGGCAAGGCCCCTGTTCCACAGAACAATTGTAGCACTATGAGTCGTAATTCATGTACATTAGCATGGAGTTGCTAAGGAGATACCACTCTCATTGTGTGAAACAGGGGCAAGGCCCCTGTTCCACAGAACAATCGTAGCACTATGAGTCGTAATTACAGGTACAAGTATTAGGGTTGTACCTCGCATAGCACTATGAGTACTCTGTAGACAGTACCTTTCAGATATTTATAAAACTTTTGGAAGACTAATATATTCAGTTTTTTCTTTAAGCACCTGGGAGTCTTCTGTACAGAAGTGCATAACTCTTGTTGTAATCATCGTTACATTCCAAGGAACTCTCATTCGTTGCTAAGAAGCACTATTGGTGTCGTCTGTAGGTCTGCTTGGAGTTATGGCTACCTTAAAATTACAGTTTTGTACGTTCCAGCCAAGCAATTATCTGGCACGTTGTAGTTTTCAGTATTGCCAACAAATTGTAAGCACTAGTTGTTGGTGGTAAAACCATTTGAAAAACGTACGAAAATCGTGATATTCTTTAAACGATGGTATGCAAACCATTGGAATGGTATGCAATCGGGATTACGGTACTCACACAATGATTTACACAAATAGCACATCTTCTGTTCATCTGCAATCTATTTGAATTACTCAAACCATGATTTACACGAATAGCACATCTTCTGTTCATCAATTTGGACTGCCAGAATATCAAAGGAAAAGATTGTAATGTCGTTATCAAATTTGGTCATAATTTGAAAGAACATTCTCATGGTAATCTCTTATTGGAGGAACACGGAGCCGAGTTTTTTCTATCCTTGGCTGAACTGCATTGATTTATCAAATGTTCTATATGTACTTTAATCACGTTCGTTTAGCTAATGGTACTTACATGTCGGTCGTGATGGCCTCCCCAGACAAGAATACCTACATAATAGGCTTGAGAGTGCATCACTATTGATCAGCTTTGTGAAACTGTGTGCATATCTCTTGTTGTTGTCCATCTTGTAGAGATGATTGGTAGGTGTCCAGGAATAGACACACTCACTAATCTCTCCCAGTCTTTGTTCGCGGCTGAATGTCGAGCCGCTGTTGATAGAATTATGAAATTCTGGTTTATTTTTTTTGTGAAGTCATGTGATCAGCTGGTTGTGCTGCTGATGTTAGAGGCTGGTGCTGATGAGGATGTGCACTGTGAGGGTGCAAACATTGCATCCTGACAGAAAACATTGCATCCTGACAGCAGACATTGCATCCTGGCAGCAGACATTGCATCCCAACAGCAGACATTGCATCCTGACAACAGATTTTGCATCCTGACAGAAAACATTGCATCCTGACAGCAGACATTGCATCCCGACAGCAGACTATCAGAAGAGACAGATGTACGGAAAGAGAGACACACAACAGACATATTTTAGAGAAAGGCATTTTCTAGCAGGCGGTTAGAGACTGAGAGAGATATGAGGACATGCACATACTGGTACTAAAAAATACAGGAAGAGCACATAATGTCCTAATAATCTGTCTGTTACTCATCTATTCTCTCTCTGTCTGTCTGTCTGTCTGTCTGTCTGTCTGTCTGTATGTCTGTCTGTCTGTCTGTCTGTATGTCTATCTGTCTAGTCTAACAGACAGATTATTATGATACACACCACACATGCACAAACACACCACACACACACACACACCACACAAACACCACAACACACACAGCACACACACACATCGATCTAACTAGTACGTGCATTTACATGAAGTCACGATGACATAAAATATTACAGTATGGAATTGCTTTAAGTACATGTATGCCAGCCAGTATGCGAGACTCTCACAGAGGGCCAGCTGATATTTATTGGAGTACCCATGTGGCCGTCCTCTCTGTGGCTTCTTGGCATTGTGACATTTGATAAAAGCTTATGCGGTCTCGCTAATGGTCACTAAGTTTATTAAGATCTAACTTTCTCCACACAAAGCAAAGCTATTCTCACCAAGAACCTCTGAAGTAGGAAAGGTTTCACCTCCAATTAGAGTTCCTGATATATATTTAATCCAATTCTCAAGAGTTTCTTGATGATAACCTCAAGACACGTTGTATCTGTTCCTCAGTGTGAAGTTCAACCTTGGTTCAACCTTGGTAGAAGTTCAACTCTCACTCTGGTTTCGGATTTTTATTTCAATACTTACTGATTTGGTTTGGTTTTCAGTTGGGGTTAAAAGCTTCTTTCAAAAGTGTATCTCTAATGTCACAGTATTAAAGGATAATGCAGGAAGAAAGCTGCAACACCCGTGGGACTGAGTAGTGCAGTACGCCTGCCTGTCTATACTGGTACTGACAAACCAAGGATGATAACTGCATTATGAGAATTCATACATTTCATCCTATCATGACGCAACAGAAATGCAATTCCCATTGATGCCCAAGATGCAGTATTCGAAATTACCGCTGGCTAGGCCATTTCTCCCAATGTTAAAGGTATCCTAAGGGCAAGTAGAAATTCATGGTTTTTTTAAACATTTGTTGTTTGTATATTCGGGCCAGTAAGTTTCCAGCAGTAATGTCGAACATTGCCTGGTTCAAACTCAGGACCTTTGGCTCTGCAGTCTTGATGGTTTGCCATTGTGCCACTCACTACCTGCTCCTTTCTGACCTTGGTACCTTGATGTAGATCTGGACCTACGGTGACTCTTTCTTCCTTGTTCCTGTGAGACAACTCATTGCTGCAGAATGTAGAAGTTCCTAATACAAGACAGCTGACGCACTGTGGTGGAGAACTAGCGCAGCACAATGTCATCATCGCAAGGAAAATCGGCAGTAATCTGAGCCAGACCTATTACCGACACAGACATGATACGTATTTCTCCAAGACAAGCAGAATGTTTTGTTTCCTCATCGAGAACTGTCTTAACGACACTGCTATTGTAGACTAAACGTGATCTTAATGGACGAGGCCAATCACCTGGCTCAGATGGATATTGGCAGTCACGGAGAATTAATTAACCTGTTCAGATGCTTCAGAAGGATTCTATCATGAACATTGGAAAGGAGTTTGGCCAGGAAATTTAATGTTTCTGGTCTGGTCGTCTCGGTTTTGATAATTGGATGGTTATGGATGGGATGATGAAAAGATTGGGTGATTTGTTTGATTTGTACTTGGGATATGTGACCTGTAATCGAAAGGTTGAGATAGAATAGGTTAAATAGGAGGTTGTAGAGGTGTGTTTCCTTATCTTTTATTATGCATTTTAAAGTTTATTTATATTAATATGAGCTCTGAAAGTCAGTTTGTGAAAATTGTGAGTTATTCAGTTGGGGTTTTACATAATTTCCTATTATATTTCATTATTTACGTGGTGATCTGTTTATTGTGGGAGGAAAAGCCAAAATAATATGTTATGGTTTTAGCCACGGACTGGTGTAAAACTAAGGATTATATGTACACAGACATTGCATCGAAATCAAAACCATGGAAACAATATACCAGAAGATTCAAACTCGGATTGTTCAGTTTTGTAATCTGACACTGTGCCCACTAAATTGTCATTTACAGCAGCAATCTATCTTTATAATAGTGTGTAATTTGATCATTGCATGATATCAATATATAAAATTTCTCTAAATATTGCAGGATATCAACATTTATTTGTTCTTGTTTTACAGGTGTACAAGTTGCACTCAGAGTAGCTTCCCTTGCACCTGGTGTGTCAAAGGTCACATGTGCACTTACCGAATCGAGTCATGTCGCAGAAATGAAACCCTGGTTACTGGGAGAGGGGTACGTTTAATATGCCCTTTAATATTTTCTATTATATCATTTATATTTCATTGTTTTAGTATTAATTATATTATTTTGCTACAAATGAAAGAGAAATATTTATGGATTTTGTTTGACAGAAATCTGGAAAGACCACACGTCCCGGTCCGAAGACCTGTCCACGGATCGAGATGGTCCAGAACACTCGAGACCCTCAGATCCTAGTGGCGGCCAACACACTCTTAGATATACAAGTCCGGGGATCCAACCTTGAGGTACTGTCGAATACGAAAATGCCCCATAGACAGTCACGTGGGATAGAAAAAGTACATTCAAGGTGGTGGAAATTTCGACCAAAAACGAGGCTCTGTCCTGTGGCCTTGCCCCAAAAATGAAAAATGTTTTGAGTACGATTTCACGCTCAAATTTTATATGGAAGTTTGTGAACAAAATATTTGAGTGGAGCATGAAATCGTACTTTAAAATGTTTCGTAATCTCTGGGACTGAGAATAACTATATATTGTATATCTGAATACCACGTTGAAATAATTCATAGAAAACCATGTCTCTGTTATTGTGTGTAACACAAGTAATAGCATGGTCTTGCAGCTCAGCCATGGCAATGTTACATGGATCTGCGTAAATCTGCTGATTTATTTGCCCTGGACGGTCCTCAGACCCCAGGCTTGGTTTCCTCTGAAATCACAAATGTCTGTTGTCATGTCGGTGCAAGTGCAGCTGTATGTTTCATTGGTAAGATGTAATGGTAGAAAATACAAGGATGGGAGGGTGTGGGGTGTGAGGAGTGTCGAAGACATGGGGTGTCAAAGGAAGTGTCGAAGACAGGGAGTGTCGAAGACAGGGAGTGTCAAGGACAGGGAGTGTCAAAGACAGTGGGGTGTCGAAGCCAGTGGGGTGTCGAAGAAGGGGGGTGTCGAAGACAGGGAGTATAGAAGACAGGGGGTGTCAAAGACGGGGGTTATTGAAGACGGGGAGTGTCGAAGACAGGCGGGGTTTCGAAAACAGTGAGCGTCAACGACAGGAGTGTTAAAGACAGTGAGTGTCAAAGACAGGGGGTGTTGAAGACAGGGAGCATCGAAGACACCTAGTGTCACATTAGTGGAAATACAAAGTGGCTACACTCGTAAACCTCTGGGACATCTGAAAAACTTAATTTAAATTAAATTTTCCTGGTGAACATGGCACCAGATTGTCGACCTTTTCTCGGTGGCATATTTATTATTTAGTGGCCGAGATCTGCCGGGGTTCTTAAATCCTGTTGCTAAATTACATTTTTTGTCCAACCTTTTTATTTTGAATATCAACATGCTTATTTTAAATTCCGTTTTTTATATTAACTTCCGTATTGCTGCCACTGTTTTCACAAGCTTTCATAATTGAGTGAAGTTTTGTGAAAGGTTGTCACAAGTTGACTAGCACCTTGCAGTTTTCAGATAGAAAGTGAAGTTTAGATTGCTCGATTTAAATGTGGCTAACACTTCTAAGTAATTTTTTTTCTTTGATGGATGCAGTCAGAGTTGATATTGACATTTGCAGTACAAGTAATTTAATTTCTTTAAAAGTTCAGGCAAGTCCGCTGTAGTTCTGATTACTTGATTGCATTTCCCACTTGATTGCGTAGAATACTGAAATCCCAAACTATTTGCTGTCAAAGTTATTGTGCATTGTATAATATATTTTGATCATGTTTTATTGTATTGTATGTTGTGTGTTCATATAACTTTTTACAGTACATTTTATATTACCTTTTCATGGTATTTTAAGTGGGTTTGTTCAATAATTCAATAATTTTGGTGACATTTATGTTTTTCAGCCTTATCAGACGAAAGCGTTGAGGTGCAATTTCAATCTACCTGCTCCTAGAATAGTGCCAGCAACACTGGAAGCGAATGGAATCATCAAGTGCCAATCTATTACTGTAAGTTCCAGCTGTCAGTTCATTCTGAGTTTGAATCCCAGCAAACAGTTAAAACAGACTATTGTGGGAAAGTGCTGGTGTACAGTTACCTCCCCTTGGTTCATCCACACCTCAACTTTAAAACTTTTTTTTTTAGTTCATGCCACCATTTGTATTTGCTTTGTCATTTTTCAGTGAAAAAAACAATATTTGCCTTTACAGCTAAATTAGTCAAATCATTCTATTCATCATATAAAGTTCATTTCTGATCCCAATATTTCTGCCTACACCGGCATTCATCGTGGGGTGATGGAGAAAAAAAATTGTTCATGTTTCCATTTCACTGATTCAGTAACGGAATTCTATTCAGTTTCTTTACTTTTTAAGGTGTGATTTGTTTGTGTCCCTTTCACTG
>JAUTBZ010149227.1:0-11910 GCA_032361785.1 Lepetodrilus galriftensis
GCGGAGACAAAAGTTGCCGCAACTTATGGAAACATTGTTGCGGCGATAAAAGTTGCCTAGTCTATAATGGCCTTTAGCCGCTAAGCCTAATGGACCATAGCACTCTCTTAGATATGTATTCGTTATCGGCAAAGAGAATGCTATGGTCCCTTAGCGGCTAAGAGAGTTTCGAGAAACGATACGCACTAACGGCCAGAAATGTAATACTAGTATGCAATAACGACCAAAAGAAATCTCCCAATGATAAAAATATGGTATAATATTTATGAAAATTTAAGAAAGTAATTTTGCTGAGAATTGCTTTGTATTGTAAAGATAGATTACTTATACAATATTTACAATTACACATTATTAATAACGTCATATAAGTAAGTCTAAAGGGCATGGATATTACATTTTTCATATTCACATAAGTTGGAGTTTGAATGTTATTTTCAAGTTAAAATGCCATGTCACAATGTTTCTTCTTGCTACCATTTATCGACCCAGTGCCGTTGAAGACGTTTCCGCCACCGTCGGGAAACCGATTCCTCAGATGCAAAGTGCGTAGATATCGGTCTTCCCGTGGTGTAGTGAGTCTAGTTGCCCATGTTTTGCCCGTTGTTGGTCAGCCCACAGTCAGGCCTGTCTGTCCAAAACGTTCCATTAATCTGTTGACAGTTTTTCGATTGCATCCCAACGTTTTTACGACGTGGACACGTGACGCGCCTATATTTATCATACCCGATGTTCTCGACATGTTAAAAGTGTTTTCCTGTCTCCTATGGTCTACACAGTTACATTTTCAATTGATTTTTCCTCAGTGTTAATTTTGTGATATTTGATTTGGAAAAAAAACATGAATTTCATTTTTTTATCACAAATTTCATGAAATTGACAATCATTATTATTCTCAATGTTTTAATTGACTCACATTTAGATTGCTTTTGAGCACTTATAAACGTCAAGTTTAATTCGTTCAATTACTTCACACTTATTACATTTAAAAAATATGATGGGTACTTTCTTTTGGCCTTTAGTATAGAACATATCATATTGTTTCTTTAAATATAATTATATTCTTACAATATTTTCGCTATAGAAATATATCATTGAAGTTAACCGTATACCAAATCTCATTAAAATCAGATACGAAACTGGCGCTCAGATATTTGGACACTTGCTACAGTCGCTACCACAGGGACTTGTAGAGCGGAGCCAGTAGAGATACGTCCGACTTGTAAAAAAAAAAATTACAAACGTAATTTAAAAAATCATAAAAAATATCCGTACGTTTATTTGCATTAAGTTATTAAAAACAGCTCAATTCTAAATTTCATCACATCTCAATCCCTACAAAATCATCAGTAAATGCTCTAGCGAACAGCTCAGCGGCTTTCACACATGACGTCACCAGGTGGCCTTTCGAAGGAGAGCTGAAATATGCATACAGCTATGAGCGGGACAGAGCGGGACTTGTTTTCTCATTTATTTGATCATTAAAGCACATCTGAGTCAGATTCTGGCACCAGAGAAATCCTTTAAGTGTTGTTTCCAAAGTGTTGTGATCAAACTTCCTCATCTACATACATTTTTGATAACTAGAGAAGCCACAACGCATAGCATCGCTACATTCACTGCCAATACTGCTCAATCAACTTAGAGGTGGTCATTCAACCTTCAATTATTCATCAAGTCATTTCGTAAATGGATCAGTCATGTTTCATATCTTCCCATCTTTCGTATACTTCACGAGACTTTACGATACTTAATTCGACAGCTAGAATCAATCAGGTGACGTTGCCGATCCTAGTTACAGTAGTTGGATAACCCTGTAGATGTTGCCAGAAATTAGATTGAAGGCTTCACGTAGGAAGTGGAATACGTGTCTCCAATATGTGGAAACTCATTCCCACGACAGGTAGTTCCTACAGGCGATTTATCTATTGACACCAGTAGGTTAATTACAGTTATCCCCATGTGGGTTATTTTAGCCTGATCCTGAAATTGGAGCATGAACTATTAAATTGATACTGAACTAAGCATCGTTGAACAATCGATATGCATACTGGTTATTCTCTGTGAAATATTTATATCAAGGCAAAATTCATTAGGACGTACATTGTAAAAGTTCAGAGAACAACTTTTTTCAGGTTGGACTGTAACATCTTTAACACTGCGCATGGATGTTGCAGGTTTGCCCCTGCCGTAAATTGAAAAGTCGTGATGTAAGCGAATTAGAAATCGGGACCAGGTGATGAGCAATAAAGCTACTGTGGAGAAGTGTCTGGATGTCAGGAAAACGAATGGCACCACCAGAGGTGCGTTCAAGCTAGAATACTTATCGATATGTATTGCTATGTATTGCTACAGAAGCCGTTCAGCCAGCACGCGTAGCAATCAATACGTATTATAATACTTTTCACTATGGGTTTGGAGGTCGTGCGCTGTGTAGGAAAAACCATACGTTCAACGAGCAATACATGTAGGGAAAATTATTGTATTCTTATAATTATTCTATCTTGAACGCACCACCAGTGCAGCCAGCTCTATATAATGATGCCATGTCCATTCGGACGTCCCAACACTACATTCCTGTCAATGGCTTGGACACTTCTCCAGTCTAACATGGATTCGTGCACTCAAGTGAGATGTAGCATGCTAATTGTGATTAGCATGTTGTCATACGTAGCTGCTTTGTTTCTTAGTTACAGGCGAAATAGCCCGTACTGATTAGGAATGGCCAATTGTTTTCGTACAGGGCCAATCGTTCACATCCCCTGAGCCCATAGCGCAAGGCATACAACGTTTAGCCAATTCCGTGTTGATCTGTACCTCTGTGGATTTGTCCATTTGGGCAAGCTAATCTACATCGTTGATAGAACACCATATACAGTACCACAAATAATGCTTTGTCCTCTACACATATGAGCTATGACAGGGTAAAGCGACTTAATACGATGACATATTTGTCATAACGATTTACCAACAAAGGCATTACTACCAAGTCTTAATTGGAAAGGATAGTTAGAACATATGTTTCTATGCGCATGGTTGGATTATACTAGCATCTAAATTAAAGATTATTCGTAAAAGATATCTGTCATCACTAATAGACAAATGCTCAAGGGATATCACTTATTTGTTGTATTATATGGACATACTGACGATAATATTACATACAAATAGTAACTATAAAATAGATACATATAGTCATGGTGAGTATCTACATTGTGAGTATATGTAGCTGTGAAGTAAATTTTCTCTGAACGTATATTATAACTAGAATATGCTGACAAGTATCAGTGCCTGCTCTATAAACACTGGATACAATAAAATAATCCATAATTCACAGTTTTAATCAAGAAACGTGAAATTTAATACACGCGTATCAGTATTCGTATTACCTTTACAGATGTGAATGTCCTTACTGAAGGGGCAATACGCTACATTAACTACTATGTATGCTTAACTGATGAGCATTGATGAATTATTTAAACGCAGTGAAATTATATATGCGGACTAAGTCTTGTATTATAGGCGTTAATAGTATACATGTAGACATGAATATACATGCAAAGGACACATCTGGTTTTGAAACTTCATAGAACCTCGCGATCGTGTTTCATTCTTTAATTACTCAGCATCGCACAATATCGTAAAATTCATTCCCGGCTAATGGATATTAATCCTGCATGTGTATATCAATCGAATTGAGATAGGTATACAG
Organism: Lepetodrilus galriftensis; assembly: GCA_032361785.1. Taxonomy (NCBI): domain Eukaryota; kingdom Metazoa; phylum Mollusca; class Gastropoda; order Lepetellida; family Lepetodrilidae; genus Lepetodrilus; species Lepetodrilus galriftensis. The sequence goes on from JAUTBZ010149227.1 coordinate 3,710, forward strand.
ATGACGTATGTATAGAACGTGTGCAAGAAAATACGACTGGTCATTGGATATCAGCATTATTTCCGCTAACTGTGAATTCCGCAAGACAGAATATGATAGAGGTATGAGGAACACTGACCCATGATCTAATACATAATTTAACAATCCACACAATTCCTAGGTTTTCTACACGCAAAGCTAAGTGCAAATATTCGAAGTCAAATTGAAACCCAGAGGACACTTTCCAGAACAGAATATTACAGTTTTATTCTAAAATAGCACGTAAGACGATATAGAGGACATAGTGCAATGCTTTTAGAAAATAACTTTTACTTTTAACATAATTAGAAAAATTCACAAGTAATTGAAAATTGCATTCTCCAGTAGCTCTGTGTGATGGAAAACCCGTTTATATTTCCTAATACAATCAGATTTGATATCCGGGATGCTGTGATAACCTTACTGCTTGATTAACTGCAGCTGCTGTCTGTAGATATAATTACCGGTACAATAATAAACCGTATGAAGTGAAAGTTGTGAAGTATTTTCCAAACGTAATCTGTATAGAAGCCGCAAACAGGCAATGCTATTATTGGAGTCACAAATGCATAAGACAAAGTTAATATAATGTCTTACTAATATCAACTTCCGTTGGGACATTATATGTGAAAGAATGTCATTAACATCAAATCATCCGAAACTGGCACTCAGATTGTTTGAAACTCGCTGCTTCGGAAAATAATGTCAAAATGTTTAAGGATCGAAACTAGTTATGATTTTAATTAGATTGTATGTGGAGAAGAGAACACACACACACACCCTCTTCGGTATCCCTAAGTTGTACTCCGTGTGTTCTCCAAGATGTATTCACTTTTAAAAAGTCAGACAGAGTAAGTTTTAAAGAACCTACCTTAGGTTCCGTCGTCCAACAGGTGAGAGCGGCTCATGAACATCCCAGTAGCGCCGATAGTAAAGTGCGGCAGAGGCAGAGGGATACCAGAGTAGATGTTAACAGCCAGGCACCCAGAGAGCAAATCAATACCACCGTGGAACCACGACACTCTCTCTCTCACACACAGACACACACACGACTCGGAGGGGCCAACTATGGAAGAGGAAGCCAGAACTTCTCTCAGCTCCGCTCACTGTTGTCCTTCGTCAACGTACGGTGTTTGGCAAGTTATTAGAAGTGTCATTCACTGGTGTATGCAGACGTACGACACATCAAAGGAAGACTTTGTGGACCAGCTCTGTGGATGGGTCTGTGGATGGGTCTGTGACACGTGACACGTGAGATCAAGATCTATGATGCGAGCAATGCAGAGTCGTCTTTTGTGATCGGTGGAAACGTTGGTTTGTGACCTAACAGGGATCTCATTTATTCTTCAAAGAACAAGATGTTCAAAGATGAGTAATAGGAATCTTGCCCCAATTAAAGGACAGATTCACCCCGCAATCTGACAGGTCTCCTGTTAACGTTAGCAATATGTAGGCGTCCTCTACCTACTACACATACACAAACTTGCCCAGCAGTGTGTGAACAACCAATCCAAGAGCATCCACGAACTCGTGTATGTCAGTCAAACATCTTCAGTTACGGGTATTGAACTTTGCTGTACAAATCTGTGAGAATCGCTTTTATACTGTGCCACAAACCAGTAGATTCGACACGTTTTTCTGTCCAATCAACCAGTACAGGCAGACTTGATTTATTCAACACCACTAGCACTCACCCACCCACATCCTGAACAGGTGACATCCTCAACTTCATGTTTCCTCCATATTGTGTTTATTGATAGCTTCTGCTAGAAATACCCAATTCACGTTTTCGTGGGGTATGTTATTATATTAAGTACTGTATGTCATTCTGAAGTACGATATGTCATTCCCAAACCCGCCATATTCACACTCATGCATTCTGGTTAGAGTAGTATGAAGACACTCCAGATCGTGGTGGTATTGATCATAATAACGAAATTAATAATATTGTTTACTACTACTACTACTACTACTACTACTACTACTACTACTACTACTACTACTACTACTACTACTACTACAACTGTTGCTGCTACTACCACTACTACTACTACTGCTGCTTCTGCTGCTACTACTACTACTACTACATATACTACTACTACTACTACATATACTACTACAATATCACTGCTACTATGTAAACAAATACTAACAAAAATTTAAATAATAACAATAGTAATAATAATAAAATTAATAAAGATGAAAATAATGATAGTAATAATAATAAAATTAATAAAGATGAAAATAATCCTAAGAAGAAGAAAAGAAGAAATTATAATCATAACCAGAACAATGAAAAATTATATTAATAATAATATGTAAACATGCTTTACCGCATATCTTGATACGCATGCTCAAAGCGCACAATATATCTGGGAAATATATATATCGTACATGTGTAAACAGACGTCAAAAACACCATAGACGAACAGTCTAGATGCCAACTTTGGCAAATATTAGGAAGCTTTTCGGTTTGATTTACCACAGATTTCATTCACACACACAAAAAAAAGCAAGGTTATCTAGTTGGTTAACGTGCGCCACGGTCTAACACTTTATTTCAAGTGATGTAGACTGGGCATTGAAGTACTGCAAGCTAGACGATGTTAACTCGAAAATGTACACTTTATTACAAATCTGATGATCTAGTTAGGGCTACGTCGATCTAATTAGCCCCAGGATATGTCTCACTGGTTCAGTACGTTAGCACACATTAGAGATTCGAACTAGGAGCAGTTTGTGCTCTTATAACCATGTACAAATAAACTGTGATATACATGTAGGCAAAACCAGAATTCAATTCAATTTACAGTCGATTTCCTTTTTACAACGATAACAATTTGTATAAAGACAGTCTATATTGATTTCGGCGGTGAGGAAGTGTTTGACATGATTTCGTTAAATTATTCCTTATGATATCATCTAGTCTGACCACATCCTCGAACCATACACCATATGCCTACTTAATACCCTTCGGTGGTTGAAAGATAAGTTTACCCGTAAACAAAATCCAATTCCAATTTCATAACGATCCATCAGTCTGGTATGGTATTATCAAACTTGCATGAACTAGTAAGTGTCTTGAAAAGAAATCATTCAAATCGTCAATCTTATAATCATAGTGATAACAGGTATTGCTTCTTAAAGCTCTCGTGTCCACTGCGAGACCACAAGCGCTCTCTAGCGATCTCTTATACATATGGCGCTTCCTAGAGTGCTATGATCGCATAGTGGATTTGAGAGCTTCGAGAAACAATACCGTGGTTACAATATAAAAAAATGCTAATATTCCCCAAAAACACATACACACCAAATAATATAATTTTACATGTAGCTATTGAGCGGAGGAATCTAAATTGCATGCGTTGTGTGGGAAACCAGAAATACAACTACTGATAATTACTTGAGAGTCATACTGACAGATTACTAGCAATTAACCTGTTATCTTAAAAGACCCCCACTATAAATATCACAGACACCGAAATTATGACACCTATTATCATAAAAGGATCGTGTCAGATAACCTGGTCGAGTGAAACCGCCAACTTTCTTCTTTCCACATCTCAATGTACAGTGGTCTTATTTATGCGTCTTCTCAGCAAACACGATCTCAGCTTGTCTACGAGGTGCTCTATGAACACATCCTTAAATCCTGTCAAGGTACGGTGCATAAATGTGGCGAGAAATTAGCATCCTGATGGCTACACATATTTATGTACCATACAGGAATGAGATATGTGCCAATGTCCAATGTGGATGCCGATTGGCAGGTTAACAATACACGACGTTGCGGTTGAAGATGCCATGCCGAAAATACATTGACATAGTATGTAAACCCTGTGACGAACGCAATGTACTGATGCAATGTACTGATGCTTCTAAATATACAGATTGCTGAAAACATTATATTATATTTTCATAGATTTATTTGTGTTTTCCATGGATACTAGGTGATGACGTTAGATGATAATTAACAGAAATGAATTTGTTTCTGTTGGTCTTGCAACCAGGTTACGACCTAGCTGCGACCGAAAAATGTTGCAATCGTGAAAATCGTACAAAGAACGTGCGACTGGTCGCAGAGGTCGTGGGGGGGGGGGTCGCCCCAGAAAAATCAGTCGCAGCAAGGTCGTAAGAGGTTGCAGACAGGTCTTACATGGTTGTACCACCAGTCGTGGTTGATCGCGGGTCCCATAGTCGCACGATTGGTCGTATGTATACACGACTGATCGTGCGAGTCGTCGCAGGTAGACACGACTGATCGTGCGAGTACGCTCAATCGTACGCTTAATCGTGGGTACCTGCGACTAGTCGCACGATTACCTACGACTGATCTTGCGATCAATCTTCTCCAATCGTGTATGATCTCACGACCAAGCGTGCCACCAATCGTACGATGACCTACCAACAGTCTTCATGGATATTGTGGCAAGCATTGCCGATTGGTCGTATCTCTGCCAAATCGCCACTAATCGCACGATCCAAAAATCGTACGATCCGGTGTGATGGGGCTTATTACCAATAACTACTTCGTGTACCTGTACATGTATAAGATGTTCACGAGCATCACCTATACACTGTCTGAGCCAGCGTGTCCTTAGATCCAACAACCACACACATTTAGTTCTGTCAGTTTGAATAATGAAATAGTCTGGCATCATTTACGTTGTGAGTGAGCTTTCTCGGTCGAGTCAGGTGTACAAGCTATTATACAGCTAATAGATAACCAACGGTATACGGTTTGCTGCAATTCTGACATACCGATGCATTTCCAAATGATTCCTGATGACAATCCAAGACATTAACTCAATGTAAAGTATTCATTATAATACTGTAAAAACTAAGTTTTATTCAAATATATAGTTCTGCGTTTATATTTTTGGAGAGTATACAAAAATGTAAAAACTACAGGGTATCGTTTCTCTAAGCTCTCATATCCACTATGAGACCATAGCGCTCTCGCGAGTGCATGAGCCCCGTATACTTAGCGATCGCTACGAGAGTCTTTATTATATGTTCTCGTAATAGATATGAGACTTTCGAGAAACGATACCCTCCACATTAAATTGTGTTCAGTTAACAGTTATTCGAACAGCTTCATGACCTATTTGCATGGCCAACACGAATAATTGCCCTCAATAACGACCAAGCAATTAGAACAGAGCTTAGCATGGTAGCAATGGTCAACTTCGTGCATGGATTGCTGGCAGGACCAATACCTACAACGTGCTGATTCTCAGTGACGCCCGACACATTGACCCAGTCAGGGGAGCATGCATGTTCTATACCTACAGCGCTTGACTACTCTGATACTTCCATATTCCAAGATGGAAATGTCTGAAGTAGTCAAGCCCTGTAGGTAGAGCACGGGGATCATGGTGCACCAATTTGAACCTTCTCAACGTCCTTGTGGGTATTTATTACTATATAATACAATCGGTCTCCATTCGATGAATCAAGGACAGGGACCGGTTGTTCGAAGCACGGTTAAAGTATCTAGTACATGCTTAACGGCACGTCAAGATAACCTGGGCTTCGAACAACCGGCCCCTGAATAAGAAATATCAAAATATACGGTTACAAAAAGGTCCCAGGAGATGAATAAACTGTGCAAAGGGTAAGGTGTCAAAGTAAACGCTATTTTACAGAATTCATTGGTGGCCAACGGGTTCACTCTCTAGACTCTTGCAACGCGTGAACGATAGTGGTCGAGCATAAGAACACGGAGTACGATGGAGACAGCCCGTCAAAAGGGATAGCGATTTTCACACCTCGCAGTAACGCACGCGATGGATTTCTTACAGTAAAGACTTCACATGCAGCGGCATCAGGCAGGTTCTGTGTTATCAGAAGACAGCGTGTGACCTGGAACTCGGAACTTACAGACGTTGCCCATGAGTGTTCCTGACGTTTCGACAACGCCTGGACGGGATGCATCGAATCCTATCTGCGAGGCGTTGGCATAGACATCAATGCCAATGGCAAGCGCTATTTTTTTTCCCACCCAGAAGATTCGACGATAACATTCCGAATTTAGCTCTCTATATACAGTAAAAAAAAATCGGCTCCATAGTGAATGGTAGTCCAAAGATTATGGCAGTGTCAATGTGTAGCGAAGGATTTTTTTGGACAAGAATCGCTCTATGTTCAGTTGAGACCTATCTCGTGTACGAATTATATCGCTTGCGAATACCAAACTAGGAAGTGGTATAATACGTAATCAACTTCAAGTCGCCATGTAGCAACTGTACTGTAATGGTAATTATAGTTAGGTTTTCTGACCTGATTTATTTTTTAGTTCAATGTACATTAAATTTACAAACTGATTCAAATGCTGTTTAGCAACGGTTGTTGAAATGTGTTTGACCTAATTCGATTTGCATACATATCGTATCCATTCTTTGCAGTGGGTGTTCAGTATAAGGTATGGACATTATCACCATGATCATACGGCATATCCACTGACTCATGCTTGTTTATGTTCATCAGACACCGAGACTATAATCCCGATGATCAGCTTTCTTCGATGTTCAGGATTAATGCGTTGCTTCAATAGTGGAAGCGTGTTTCATTTGAAGGTAATCTTGGAACGCAACACTAGTTCATTAATTACAACTGGGCAACTGGAATTATTAAGCAGAATGCGGGCTATTTGTAGCTACTAATATATACAATAAACTATCCTGTGCGAAATGAAAACTCCTGGTAATGTCTTAAGAGATACTAGTATCTCATTTCTTTGTAATATACGTTATCATAAGACATATTTGTCGTATACCGTAGTTTATCTTGTAATCTACTCATAGCTCGACAGCGTCAACTAGAATAGCTTATTTTGTCCATATACAAATGTATTGTGGAACTGTGAACATAGTTGTATACATCATACACAATTCATTAATGCCTTTTCTTGAGGATGTCTTCTAGTTCAACAAATGGGTAGGTGGCGGTATTAATATTCATAATAATCTTTCACTATGTATTTATTATTTATTCATTCGTTCATTCATTATTATTATTATTACTATTATTAAAGTATTACTACTAAGATTGTAGTATTGATTTGTTGCTACGAATATAATAGAAACAATTATAAGCTGACTGTCTTTATGTGTGATGTTTCAGATCTGCATAATTGGAAAGTATATATTCACTGCGTGCTACATTACGCGGACACTGGTTCAATGGTTGTACTGAGAACCGTACCATCTATATCAACACGAAACATATTGATGCAAACCATGAAATGGTCCGAAACGATTTTCCCTCCATAAAAGAGAGGCATAGACGCCATATACTGCAACGTACATCTGCCTCTTGTGAATGGAAATGAACACATTTCATTGGCAGATATTTGTAGTGGATTGATTTATTATTAATAAGTAGGATTTCGAACTGTCCCTAGATATGAATGTTTTAAGGGTTGTAGAACGATTGAACTAACAAAAAGGTGTGTTCAATAGTTGGTTTTCAGTGGCATTTCGTTACTAAACTACTAATGTATCCTTACGTGTTTGACAGAAATAACACACAGAACAGCTAGAAAGGAGCAGCCCCCTGTCCAGAATGTGCGTTCAACACTGTCAATGGAACACCACCCTAGACAAGGTATCTATAGACAAAGTTGCAGCTATTAAGAAATTAACCAAGATACACTGTTGTAAATAAATGGCATTGCGGAAAGATTCAAGAGATTGAGCAGATGTAACAGAGTCAGGCAGACTGTTCCACAAACTTGCAGCAGAGATTTTGAAGGCACGATCGCCGAGGTTTGATGTAGTTTTTGAAATGGTGAGAATGGCCTTGCTTTTGGATCTGAAATTTCGGTTTGGTTTGTACACTGAGAAGACAGATATCTGGGAGCTAGGTCGGTCTTCATGCATTTGTACACACATGGATGGCAGTGAAGGTTCTGGGTATGGGTATTTGCACTGTACACAAGGAAGGCAATGAAGGTTCTGCGGAATGGGTATGGGTATTTGCACTGTGTATATATTATATACCTCATGTAAATCCCCAACTTTGTTATACCACTGATAGTGGTAAAAGAGTAATAAATTGAATTGAATTGTTAATTTATATATCTTTGTACATATAAAATATAACTTAATTATTTTCTTTGTATTATATTAGAGAGCGGATCTCGTAAGCGTATAGCTTTTATCCAATCTCATGACATTTTG
>JAUTBZ010149238.1:476-11909 GCA_032361785.1 Lepetodrilus galriftensis
CAGGAGTGTGTTATTACATTTTCCGTGTCTTACTAACATTTGTCCATGCATTATTAACATTTGTCCGTGTTATCAATGGGGTGCAAATGTAATAACGCATAAACGAATGTTTGCTGTTTTTGTCAAACATCATTTCAAAATATTCAAAGTCTGTAAAGACAAATTCGATTACCAGGATTCAAACTCTGGAACTCTCGCATTTCTAGCGCTCTAATCCATTAGGCCACCTAGCCGACAAAATGTTATAGGTGTTCAATACGGTAGGCATTTGAATGAATCGCTCGTAAAATCCCTTATAAAATAAGTATATACATATTATAATTTATATACAAGGTTTATTTGTATATTTTTGTTGTGATATATGACAGTTAACACACGGCCCTCGGGCTAATTCCTTCAACGGGCTAATTACATACCGTAACGCCCTCGGGCTGTGTGTTAACCATCACATAATTTTGTTGATCAAGTGATATTAGCCACGTGTACTGGCACTTCAATTTGGGTAAGTCTGTCAAATGTCATATAATCAATAAAATTACGTCGCGTAATATGCAGGAATTCTAGAATTTGAGATTGAACATGGTTGAACTAAACAATGATGATAACTGGGTCCTCTGTCACAACCCTTCTGATCCCACTGAAGAAAGCCTGGATCAGAGGAACATTAACTCTCTCAATGTGGGAGGCATCCAGAGATGCCCTAAAGAGCAGTGACTGTGTCTAATCCAGCAGAGAGAGGGTTAATCCTCTTATACCGTACACACTGTAACATAATCACCACATACCAGGTGATCCCTGTTTGTAAAATGCACCATCCACCCCTCTTTCATGATCTTGGAACCGGTCCTCTTTGTATGTTTGACGGACTGTACCACTCGCATGAGGGGGATGTTGCTGCTCTGGGTAGGACTGAAATAATGATTGGATAATAGTATGTACTGCAAGTGTCTGTATCAACTCTCTATGATAGCAGTGTTGAACAGATGCCAATGCCAAACATATGTACCTGTCAAAAACACTGAATAAAAACTGAAATTAAAAATAATAAAAACACTCTTGGCAAAGGTATTTTCCAATTTTGTCCCCCCATGTAAAGAATCAATGTATTTAACAATTTAAATACGAAATTTAACACAAAGATGATATTAATCTAATAAAGTTGAGATTGACCAAAATATGATAACAATTCTTTAACACTTTAATATGACACAAATGAAGTTGACATACCGTACCAAAATATGATGTTTTTTAAAAATCAGCTTATTAAAAGGCATCTATGGTTGCCTGCAGCATTGGTAAGGTTAACCAGAGACACCCTATTGTCATCGAGTCTAAACTCAACACAACAAACCTAAGCGGTGGTTTTTGCGGTAGATCTTCGTCTGTGTCTTCTTCTGTTGCTTCATCCTGGAGGTCGTTCAAACTGTCATTTTCTGAAGAAGAAAACAACGTAGAATAGTGGATTTTATTTATTTAAATGTTTGTGCGCAACCAGAATTGTATTCAGTTAAGCATGAAACATAAATATGTTTCAATGGACAAACAACTCTTTCCCCATGTCCTCTAAATGTTTTAAAAAATAGTTTTTTAAAAACCTGATTTTAAGATGTTTCAAATTTGTAATGTTAAAAGCAACGCCAAATCTGTAAAACAAAATTATTAAATTGGTTTGGCCATACGAACAACCACATGAAATTGATCGCATTCAATTGAATGAAATTGCTAACGATATTATCGGTATTTGACTTCATACACCCAAATCCGGTGTTGAAAACTGAGAGTCTACTGTACCGGTCTAATATATTGCCACTTGCTCCATCTCTTGCCCCTTTGCTTGCCCCTCCCAATCATCTTGCCCCACCCCCGTCCTCTTGCCCCACCCCACCACACCACACAACATCTGTGAAGCCAGTCATGCCCTGAAGTATGGCAATCACAGACCGACATCAACAAAAGAACGCCTTCTCACGGCAGATGAACACGTTTGTAAGCATACTGGTGCTTCATTCCAATCTTGCTATTAAAACATGTGCAGCACTTAGCAAATAAGTACAGAAAAAGCATTTACTGTAAAACACTTAATATTCGCGCCAACTTAACTTACGATCTTTACGCACAAAGAAAATTTGTGAGGAATTTTAATCTTGGTGAAAATTGAAACCATTTGTTTTGTTTGGGTAGAATTCAACGATACTCTGAAACATTGTGATGCAATGAATACATGAGCTCTGTTCATGAGAACAGTTGTAGCTACAATTGATAATAAGTCAAATTTGTGCAAGTCACAATTTTTATCACTACAATAGTTTTAGATAATCATGTCCTCAAGTACATGCGGTCGTAGTAGGTTACTAAAACTTGACTTACAATAAATTGTTGCTACAACTGTTCTGGGGCCCGTTGCTCAGAAAGTGTTGACCTTACAATAGTTCAAAGCAACGGCCCCCTGAGCCACAGGACCCTAGATATAATTAAATATCTGCTTGGCAAATTATAATTATAATAATTTCTATTTCACTGGTATTCATGTTTTGAGACTGCATTCCTGTTCATGAGTGAATATGGAGTTAAACGTCGCTGCGGGAATCTTTCACCCATTTGCGATGATCACGAGTCTTGAACTTTCTTATCTCCTAATTATACTTTGATACTACTTTGGAAGCCTACTTTGGAAGCCTACTTTTGAAGCCTACTTTTTGCGGTATCTGAGGTAACATGTCATTCTCTTCATCACTGATCGTTGGGTTTAAGAATTGGGATTTGCCACTCGCGATATTTAAAGTTACACCGGTATGCATGTAACTAGAATTTATTTTTAAAATTCAAAGTCGATTTATTTATAAATTGTCAATGACCATTTGATTCCTTCCAGCAAATACGTCAATTTTAATATTTGCACATACTTTTTCTCTGCGTAAATAAAGTGTTTTACAGTACTAAGTTAGTATCATGTAGTAAGCATGGAATGGGGTGTAATATTGACAGTGTGTCTTTAAGAACTTGCTGGATTATTAAAGTAATAAAGCAGTAAGTTTGTTCGATACATGCACTCTGGAATTGTAGTAAATACAGGGTCATAACATAAATAAAATAGATATCAAAAGAGAGTGAGTGAGTGAATATGGAGTTTAACGTCGCTGCGGGAATCTTTCACCCATCAAAAGAGAAGAAATATCTGTGAATGTTTGTTTTTCTGTTGACTGGACCTTCCTCCCAAGACATATATTTATTCTCATATCAGGTTATAAAACAGAAGGAAACCGATAACACCTGTAGGACAACATGTTACAGGAAACCTGCCAGTTCTGACTGCGACTCAATACCTTATTGGTTCAAATGCTGCTTCAAGACTACAAACATCGGGCACCAAAATTACGAAAATTTTCGAGTACGATTTCATGCTCAAATTTGAACAAAATGTTTAGTTCAGCGTGAAAACGTACTCAGAAAAGTTTTGCAATCTTGGAGCCGGATCCAATAATGACCACAATAAAATTAATAAAATTAAGCAGGTAATGGAAAAGAGGAGTACTAAAAGATGTACAAATATGGCATTAACCAGAATAGGTCTCCGATAATATCAACGAGCAGACATTCTATTAGAACAAGGTTAGACAAGTTAGACAGGCATGGTTTAATAAATACAACTACAATAGCATTAAATTGAAAAATCACAACTAGTTGCTTATATATATATATATATATTCCCAACAGCTCTTGAACAAAAATAGTTTGAAAATATCAATAACGATGAACGAAAATAAATTAGTATAAAAACATAAACTGAAAATTCACAACTCGTTATTCTTATATGTTCACACTGACATTTGAACAGAAATAGTTTCAAAGTATATATATAAAAAATATAATATACGAATGAAAATAAATTAACATCCCGGAAATCCCGGACAAAATTAGAAATCCCCCACACTAATTGTGTGTCCTTATTTTTGACTGTATGACGTTTGAAGGTTCCTGCATTTAGAATTGTTTCTGATTATAATATAAAATAATATTAGTTGAATTAAAGTACTCTCGCGGAAATGCTTAGTTCGCACCTAGATATTTATGTTTTCATTTAATAAATCCGGTGACGTACACGATCAACTTGAGATAGTTTGTTTCAATCCTGGTTGAACCTCATGAAAGGATAAGTTAACTTTTGAAGGTCAAATATTTTCAAGGTCGACATGTTACCATTGAATACCATGAAAATACCTTGTATTTTTTATCTGACCTTGACGTTGAACATAAACGTGATAAAAACTGACACATATTATGCATTAAACTAAAACAACTTAGAATTAACAAAATAATAAATTTAGTGGGTGATCAAACCTTGTAATTGGAAAGAAAACAGAGAATTAGTGAGTAAGTGAGTGAGTGAGTGTGAGTGAATTATTTCTCAGCATCTTCGATGGGTGTTTTGATTTCACCCATATGTGATGACATTCTAAAAAATACTGTTAGTGACACCACTGTTGTTTCTTGTTGTGATTTTCGGCATGTTAGCTACTGACAGTGAATTATTGTTTTACGTCACAGCGGGAATCTTTCGTTGTTAGCAATTGAGAGGCTGCACTACATTGTCTACGTTGTTGAAACAACAAACAAACCTGGCTCTTCAAAGGTTTCAACAAAGTCATCAATTCTCGACATTTGCTGCCGTCCTGAGGAGTCAGAAAAAAAACATGGCGTCCAAGTTAAGACGACCTCTACCCGGAAGGATGAAAGTGACATTATATATTAACTGTTATTACAGCATTAACTTTTAATGCTAACGTAATGATGCAGTAGTTAATGGAGGTTTAATGGCATTTTAATGGAGCATTAGCGTCTCATATAACCGGGCCCTGTACCATGTATTAATTAATGTTAGTACCAAGACTTCCTATACGTATTGGCTTACTATGAACCAAACACTGAAGGCATGTTCTAGCTTAGTGAAATCAGAATCTGAATTTAATATACACGATATCAGTGTTCTTCCCTGAAATTTTAGGAAGTCTTCCTAGAAATTGTAAGATGTTTTCTCCGTAGTATTCCTAGAAATTGTAAGAAGTGTCCCATACGCATGTTGTAAGGCACATGCCCTTCTATGGAAATCTTCCATCATACTTTCCTTGAAAAGTTTTGAAATTCAGATGTCAAATACCGCATTCTGATGCTTTTTTAAAGGCACTTTTTAAAAAAGTCTAATGTTCTACTGCTGTGTTACCACCCGCCCAACAAACTTTGTAAAAATCGAACAAATTTGTCACATGTCCGAGTGTTATTATTTTTAAAATATAAGAAGGAAAATAAAGGTAGCGCACAAAAGAAAAGAAAAAGAAAAATACTATAGCTGAGGTCAGCATATTTTGTTTAAATATAAAGCATAGTAAAAGCATTTTCAAAGCTTTCAGGCTCTGTTTTGTTATTATTCACCTATAATTCACCTATACAAGACGGCCCCTATCATTGTATTTAACGGACTCAGGTCAAACACAGGGATCGGCAAGTCCATACTATGGCTACAGACAATGAGACTGCCACACACTGATGTAAATCTAGTCCGAATCTTTGGTTTAATTCACAGCCACTGTTGAACAACCGAATGAACTAAAGAAAATAATTTACATACAAATGTTTTCTGCTTATTTAATATTAGTATTACATTTCTCATGAATGCAAAACAAAACCCATCCATCTAAAACATCTACTGAAAATTCCAAGACTGTTAAAAAATCTACTATAAAATATATACATACATAAAACATATTGTAAAAATTCTACTATAAATTATCTACTGTAAACAATCTACTGTAAAATATCTACATAGATAAAACGGTGTCAGATAAAACATCTATAATAAAAAATCTACTGCAAATCATCTACTGTAAAAAAAATCTATTGTAAAACATCAACAGAAAAAAAAACTACTGTAAAATATCTAACTTTCACATCTACTGTAAAACACTTATTATTCACATGGACGATTTTCGTGCAAAGACAATTTGTTAAAAGTTATCATCCGATAATACTGAAACTTTGAATATTGCCTACTTGTGATACCAGTATCTCTGATGTAATGTTTCTCTATTACAGTGCTCCCTCGATATAGCGCCCTTCGATGCACCGCGGATTCGGATACAATGCGGGGTCCAACGTGGACCCCATTTTAAAAATAAAATAAAAAATAAATAAATAAAAAAAGATTTTTTCACCAATTATATTTGTTGATATAACGCGGGTATTATAATGCGGGTGACATGTCATGGACCCCAACTTCAGCGTTATATCGAGGGAGCACTGTAATTGCTAATTACTTTGCATTATTGGGCTTGGCCACTGATTGCGATTAAATTTGCTGACTTTACTACTATTTTTTAACTTACCGTAAATTTAATTTAATTTTAATTTTAAATCCTTGCGAATATGTCAATTTTATGTCTTTGAAAATAAAGTGTTTTACAGTATCTTAGCAGTGTTACTAAATGTTTTTTCTATACATTTTACTTTTGATATTTTACGTATTGAAGCAAAGGGAGGTAACCAGTGTGCATGACTGAATGTGTCACCCTTACCTCCAACCACAATCTTGTACGGCAGTTCTCCAGCGCAATCATTGGGAACCAGTGGCGCGCACTTCCGATGACAGTTGAACTTGCAATCTGAAGAAAAATAGTGTACTATTAAACATAATTACACAAATTCATGGAGGCCTACACTATAGGGTCAGTTAGTCTCGTCCGGGTCATTTCATTGAGGCCTACATTATAGAGACAGTCAGTCTCGTCCGGGTCATTTCATGGAGGCCTACACTATAGGGACAGTCAGTCTCGTCCAGGTCATTTCATGGAGGCCTACACTATAGGGACAGTCAGTCTTGTCCAGGTCATTTCTGGGGACAGGCTACCTGTGCCACCTGAATGAATGCATGAATTAGTGCTTTACGTTGCAGCGTGAATATTTGACCCATAGGCCTTCACGAGACAACTAGGGGTGCCACGACACGCCCACCTCATGATACAATACGTATGGCGATACTGGTTTTATATAAACTTTGGAAATGCAATCGAGTAATAACATAGAGAGATGTGAGCCTGTGTAGATTATTTCTTTTTATGTTCAGCACAAATTGTTGCTTTGCTTAAAAATATTAATCTAAGTGCATCGATGTGAACATGTATTTTTAAATAGAATTATGAATCGATTCACAAAGAGTGAATCGTGTATCATGGTGTTAGAAAATGTGGTGATTTTTACATTGCTTCATTATTTTCACCATGCTGTTTGATTTTTCTAAAAAACTGAGAAAAAAACAAAAAAAATGAATTTCAAATGTTCCTCTCGCGCTGGCACAGTTTAACCCTCTACCTGCTGGATTAAGCACAGGCACTGCTCTTTTGGCAACTTTCTATTGCATTCAGCATGGATAGAGTTAACATCTGACCCTAGACTGCCCTTGCAGCAGGAAATGGAGTGCATTAATTATCTGAATAGAGGTCTGTCAAGCAACAGTTATTATCCAGAGCAATCATTCATTTATTTGGAGTGCAGTACTAACTACTGCTATTAATTCGATCAGGTGCGTAGCTAGGGGTATTTTAATGTGGAAGCGCCAGTACTGTAACTGTACTATGCTTATGCGTTTGTTTAAAATATTATGTTGGCTAGGAAATTGATGTGGATGCGTCTGCGTATCTTCTAATAGGCAGCTACGCGTCTGCACAATGGACAGGTGCCACGCCCCGCTCAATTACCGATCTTGATATTGACAGTTGACGGGGCTGTAGGAACAACTACGGATCTTGAAACGGCAAATATATATGCAAAATATGTGGTTAAAGATAGGGTTTAATCGCAGACCTGTAGTACACAGTTGGTGCAATTTCGGGGTAACCCTGCTTTCGTACTACCTACTAAAACTTCTTCTAAAACTCAAAGAAACGCTCCACCTGTCGGATATAATTGACATCTGACACTTCCCCCATTATATCATGCAGAATTGGCATAAATCTCATTAAAAAAACAGAAGAATGCAGTCAAACAATGTGAAACATTAGCAATGTACACTGTACTTATATATATGTTCAGGTAAAAATTGTGTTTGGCTATAAAGTAAGGCACCCCGTTCGAGATTCATGTGGCTTACGTCAGAGAAAGAGAGTAATGACACAAACTGCCAAAAGGTGGAGTCAAAATCTGCAATATACCGGCGCCCGCCGTAGGTGTCGATGTTTATCACAGCCGACGCCTGCTCGACTATCACTCCAAACTAATATATACGGTATATTAAAATTTGCTTGTAGCACAGTTACTTTTCCTTTGTTTTTATTTATTAACTATCACTCCAAATTAATATATATTAAAATTTCTTATAGCATAGGTACTTTTCTTTTGTTATTATTTATTACACCTGTTAACGTTAGCAACATTTTCAAATATATTTTCGCACCTATTGATGTAAGCGTAGATGTTCGACTTTCGGTTCCAGCGCTATTAATAGGATAGACATGGTTATGTACGTATATTGCAGTGGGGATTCCCATTTTACTGACATCATTGAACTACTAAAACTTTCTGTTAATTGATTAAAATATCCAGACATTTTCTACCAGATGTTTTCCCCATATGGTGATGGAATAGCCTTGAACGTCATCCTACTTTAAATGATAATGCACAGGTCTGCGATAAATATTTAGAAAATGTACACAGTTATAAGCACGTATTTTTAATACGTCTTTTCGCCTTTTGGGTATCACCTATAACAGGTTTAAAATATTTCATGAGAAAATAATTTAATATAAAAGTAATTCAGATAATAATATAGTAATAGTGTACATACTGGTAGTGACATGAACATAGGATGACATAATACTGAATGGCAAACTATATCGATCAATTATTGATGAACATCACACAAATCAGTTCTGACAATGTTTTTATACTGCTCACATATGATCTACTGCTTGGTTCTTGTCTTTAGAAAGTCCATTACAAGTAAATTTATGTTATCCATAAATCTATTCGTAGGTATGGATAACAGTTTTTATATCGATAATCATTATAAAATAGTTCCATCAATAATAATCACCATTATCGACATATTTAACCAGCCCTATTCAGTAGTCCCACAAACACATTCAGCAGTCCCACAAACACATTCATTCAGCAGTCCCACAAACACATTCAACAGTCCCACAAAAACACATTTATCAGTCCCATAAACACATTCAGTAGTCCCACAAACACATTCCCATGCATGGCATCAAATACACTCGTATTTTCGTACATGAAAGCTTGACAGAGATTTCAAGAGGTCGTGGCGTCACGACAGGTCAAATCAGAGCACGACAGGTCAAATCAGAGCCCACGCACAACCAAGTCTAAACTTACAATTCCCTGACAGCCACAAAGAGAGCTGTCAAGATTCCTCAAACTGACTGTGACACCTAAATTGATGCACGGCGCATCTTGCCTGCCTTGTTGCGAGTTCCAAGGGAGTTTAGCCCCCTCGAGGATTACAACGCGGTGACTTAAGAAATACGTATCCAGATTGATCCTTAGGCTTTCCTGGTCGTGGCAGAATTTCTGTGACAGGCTAAAAAACATTGCTGTCACAGTAACTTTACGATGAACGTTCCACGTTGTTTTGAGATTGTGAGATATCGCATGTCACCGCCTAAATTATCAGCAGTTATTCAGCAGCTCTCCAGGGAGTTGAGAATGACTATAATGGGATTCTGTTTACAACTGGCAGTGCACTCAAAGGTAATTTGTTTCAGTAAATATGGTAATGTTCTCAGTTGATAATGTACTTTGGATACCCTGATTCAGTGATTACCACGGTATTCCATTAGATGCTACTTTCTGAATCATAGCTTGTTTACGAATATTATTGGAAATATGGCCATAGTTATTTGATTCCAGGATTCTTCTGTTATAATTTTGGGTTGGGCTGTCGACATTACCATTACCGATATACATAAGCTCACCTAAGACACCTAACACATGGGTAATAACTATCATAGTCAGTGAATTATTGTTTTATGTCAGTTAACTATCATTATAAGCTTATCCCGGGCTAATGCATGAGGTATTACTATCATAAGCTCAACTAACACGAGTAATAACTATCATTACACATGAGTTACTACTATTATCATAAGCTTGTTCAACACTAACATGTGTTATAACTCAAAGTGAGAGTTGGGGATTGATTTAATGCTGTACATCAATAAAACAAACAAAGAAAATAAAATTAAAATAATCTTGGGGTATTTTTACTATTAAAATACATTTTTATTTCCTTTTCTCTCTAACACAAGATTATAAGGATTTTGTGTTATCGTCTATATTTTAAATAGATGTCGAGATATATTCCATAGTTGGAATGGTAACCTGAGTAGGGTAGAATATTGTTAAAAACCCAGGCAGTGATTTAGATACTAGAACCTGTCATTATATTAGCAACAGGCAGATCAGATGCATAGCACTTACATTGTGTGAAATGGTTTAGAATAGAATTACAATGAGAAAATAGTCTATGTCAGGGGAGGATCCAGACCTTCAGGTTAGGGGGGGCTCAAAGTGTATTTTAGAGGGGGCTCATAATTTCACCATACTACAAAATATATGTTTATAGAAAAAAAAATCAATTCTAGGGGGGGGGCGCAAGCCGGATGAGCACCCCCCTTGGATCTGCCCCTGTATGTATGTAATGGTCAAATGTTACAGTTACACATTTCAATACCAATTGGTAATTCCTCTGGTAATGGCATATGGATTTCATGGAGGCTTCGAGAACTGTATATATATATATATATATTAATATTTCTATATAAATATTAATCAGATATGAAAAATAAAACAAATAAAATGAGAATAAATAAATAAATATATTTTTAAATGTTAAAATAAACAAACAAACGAATGGAATCAGTCCTTTGCATTAACACAAGATCCTAACAGTAGATAATATTGCAGAACAAACTATCCCAAACTGCATTTCAATGAAAAGTTTCATATAGCACCATAATGGTAAAAAGATTGTGTACATTGCACTTACAACTCAAATTTAATTTCATTAAACACATTTCGTCTTTACATACATCACAATTTTCTCTCATATTTATTTCTATAAACATATTTAACAATGTTTTAAATGGTTTTCTAGTACGTACAAATTATCAGTTTTTAATATTTCTGTCAAAATGGTAGCCAGGTACACTAAGATGAAAAGAGTTGCTTCCCTTTACCAATGAAAATAGAAGTGTTGAAGAACGTACAATCACAAATTGCTATTTGTTAATGTCTTCAATAGTAATAAATCTACGAGTGTATTCGTTTCGATCACTTGACCAATCCTAGAGTGACGGTCGAGTTATGAAATTTGCCAATGACCCAACACTCATGATGATACGAATACCCTCATTGGCTAATTTAATC
>JAUTBZ010149249.1:0-11908 GCA_032361785.1 Lepetodrilus galriftensis
CTCTCTCTCTCTCTCTCTCTCTCTCTCTCTCTCTCTCTCTCTCTCTCTCTCTCTCTATCTCTCTCTATCTCTATCTCTCTCCCTGTCATCATCGCAAATGGGTGAAAGAATCCCGCTGCAACATTACTCCATATATCCACTCCTCTCTCTCTTGCTCTCTCTCTCTCTTTTTTTCTCTCTCTCTCTCTCTCTCTCTCTCTCTCTCTCTCTCTCTCTCTCTCTCTCTCTCTCTAACTCTCTATCTATCCATCCATCCATTGAACATGTTGAACGAGATTCAGTTCACATGCTTTGACCTTTCATCAGTTCCTTTCTTCATGCTCAGCTGGAAATTAACTTGGCACAACATGGAATTGATTTGACACCGTTTGAATTAACACCCTTTCTCCCAAGGCAAACGATCGGCGCGGCTCACAACTAGACTTCTACTTAGGTTAAAGACTTTCAGAGTTAACAGTGATTACCCTGAAGGTTAAAACCTGCGTATTTGAAACTGTTCAAGCAAAATGTCTCTTAAAATTCAGTAGCCCTAAGGGGGGAAAGAATTTATGCAGGACTAAAAATGTGAAGTAAACTTGGAGTAGTAATTTTTTTCCTCTAGGGTCATGTTGACTCTGCACTTTGAATTCCTAGGGTGAACCCTGCATCTATGTTGAAAGACTCATAGTTCCATAAACATGATGTATGGTGAAAAATAACAATTGGAGACGAATTGTTTCTCGTATCTGTCCACGGCAAACTTTCTCTTTCTGATGCCGTCATTGATTATTAATATGTTCATACCAGGATTTTTTTTTTAAAGAAAGGATGTTTAACTTTGATACTGTCATGGGTCAACAGTAGTAATTTTTTTAGGCAGTTCCTGACAGAAGTCTCTAGTCTAGGAATGTGTGCCATGTGTGCGAGCGGAATAGTAACCGCAGATTTGTACATGAGTGGGGTGCTGGAGCCCACATGGTACGAATCTAAACTCGGACTTTAGCCGCATTGTTAGGAACAAGGAGCACTTAGACTTGAGCAGTATGGAATGTATGTGGTTAACTTTCAATCACTATATTTACTTGATCTGTCTGGCAAGTGGCAAACTTGTCTGGCCCCGAGGTTACGGAAATCGTTTTTGAGTACGATTCCATGTTCACCTCAAAATTGGTGTGGAGATTTGTGAAGAAATGTTGTGTGGGGATTTGTGAACAAACATTTGAGCATGAAATCGTACTCGGAAATGTTTCGTAACTTCTAGGTCTAGTCTTAAAATAAAGGGGGGAAAATGGCTTCTGTGGGTTGATTAACCCGTTCACCATGTTCACTGCAAGATACTTCACAATAAATAGTGACTAGGATATTATCCAGCAGAAAGAGGGTTAAGTCATATTGAAAATATACTTTGCTGCCATCGCAACAGTTTTATTTCCTATCTCAATTTCCATGATTATTGATCATCAGGTCTAACTTTTAAGCAGGTCCAATTCCTAATCAATAAATGTGGATATATAGTATAAAATCCATATTTAACATCCATATACCTAATAAAATGGTGATGTTTTTATGTGTTTTTTGTTACATACATTTATATAAAACAGGTTTATTGTTTGTATGCTTGGTCAGAGTTACTTATTTTATTAGGTGTATTTGTTAAATACGGTAGGTGTATTTGTTAAATAGTGAGAACATTCTAATAAGGTAGTTAATAAGAAAAACTGTTTATTCTTGTGATATCTCTCTCTGGGTGGCTCACAAAGGACTAATTCTAGCACTGTTTCCGTTACTTCATACGCCATGCTATTTACTAAGCAGGAAATTATGTATACCATGATTATTTACATCCAGACTACACGTACAGCCCTTTTGTGAAACACAATGAGTGAATTATTGTTTTACGCCACAGTGGGAATCTTTGAAACACTGGCCAGGTTATTTGGAATTAATGGTATGACTCAGGGTTCCACTTAGGTATCAATTTTTGAGAGTCCTGGGGACGCATATTGATATACTTATCAATAATTTTTTATTAATAAAGTGCGTCCAAACTTGAAATGTGTGCGTATGGGACGCAGGATTGCGCGTTCGGAGAAACCCTGGTATGACTATAGGGCGAATGACTGGAAACTGGTTATTTTGATGCACGTATTGCTGATTAAATAAAAATGTTCTGACCTAATACAGTACGTGTGTTTACTTTCAGATCTGTTACAATGCACAAACGAGCCAAACGTGTCCATTCCTCAGCTGGCAGATCTGTTGATAGAGCGGACACAACACCAAAACTGGATCGTCGTCTACAAGTCGCTCATCACCATCCACAACCTCATGAACTATGGAAACGAGGTGAGCATATCTTTTATTTTATTTATTGAATTAAAAACTTCTTTTTAAAAATCATTTTAAAAAAAAGATATCTTCATGTATGCTAACTTGTGAACTGCCTCCATGGTGTAGTAATTAATGTGTTGGCCAAGAGATAAGAATGAAATAATCTTGAAAGCAGCTCTCATGCGACCAACCTTGAATACGTGTCGCCATATCACAGCGCCACACACACAAACAGTACTACAGAAATAACAAATAAACCAAGCTGAAATAGCGTTTCCCCAGCCGAGTACTAGCCGAGCACGATCACATTTTATTTTCCACATGGTGCATTGCGTCCATGAAGGCAATCATTATTAATATTAATATTTATCTTTCAGAGATTCACTCAATATTTGGCGTCAAACAACTGCACATTCAACCTGGGGAACTTTGTAGACAAAGTCGGTGTCCAAGGCAAGTTATGAATTAAACATAATATTTCCATAATTACATGATTCACTCCATTTAATTGAATATTTCTGTATAAACATTTGAGCAACGAATGACGAACTTGTCAGTGTAATAGGGCCCATCTATTGCACCATGCCATCTTATTAATCGGCACTGACATAATTAACAGTATTTTGTGTTTAATCCCCAATAATGATCTCTGTTTTCAGGAATGGTTTCTGTAGCTGGCTATGACATGTCAACATACATCCGAAGATACGCTAGATATTTAAATGAAAAAGCCACCTCGTACAGGCTTATGGCTTTTGATTTCTGTAAAGTGAAACGAGGGTGAGTTTCGGCAGAATTTGTAATGAAAGAAATTCTCTTATACTACTGATAACCTTTATTGTCAGATAAATTTTTAATGGAATTTCATGTTGTATGGGTGAATGATTCTCACTGATGGTAAGGATCAGCTCAAATGGGTGAAAGATTTTCGAAGCGACATTAAACTCCATATTCACTCACTCACTGTGATAACATCAAATCAATCACAAATTTATGGAATTGTAAGCAAAAATTACTAAAATTTTAGGAATTATTATTCGTGGAATTATTTAGTAGCTACCCATACATTCATTTTACATGACCACACATGTTGCATCACAAAATTTACAAATTAGTAGTAAATGTTTTATTTGAAGTTTTGTTGTTTTTAATTTCAGGAAGGACGATGGATTATTGAGAACTATGAATTCAGACAAGGTTAGTTAAATGTCAAGGTTATCGATCATTGTGGCTAATTGCTACATAAATAAAATGACAATATTTGTTATACAATTTTGATAAAAATATATCTAATTTACTTTCATGCTGTTGTGTTCATCTCTAAATCTAAGCCATAGACTACAATTGTCTTAAAGAATGTTCAATAAATGTTGCTTTTGTTTCAAATCGATCAAGTAGTTTAACAATCTCATATTTTAAATGTCAGGTGGTTGTATTATAATTCATGTATTATTCATGAGTATTGATCGTCTTCTGTTGCAGTTACTGAAAGCGCTACCGATATTACAGGGACAATTGAATGCTCTCATAGAGTTTGATGTGAGTTTGACATTATTAATTTTAATTGGCGAGAATGTTTTCACCGTGGCTATGATTTCTTGACACAAACTCCTTACTTCTGGCGCTGGAAATGGAAGCTTGTGTTGTTTTCTCCCCAGGGAGTTGAGAAGGAACACTGATTTATTAATAAAAATGTAGCACTTTGGGCATGTCTTAGTATAGTATAGGTGCAGAATTGTCGTCACTTATGGGTGAAATATTCCCGCTGTGACGTAAAACAGTAATTCATTCATTCCAAAGAATCGCCAATCATGCTAACATATTGGGACATCTGAGGAGTATATTCCACTTAAACATTGATTATACAATGCCTTGTTTGACTCTTACATATTGGCGTACATTTTTCATACAATGCGCGTGCTTGCTTATTGGTGTCCGTGATACTTATTGGAGCCCTATTCACACTTATTGGCGTGCACGGATAAAATCCGGAATATTTAATTTTTCAATTATTTAATTTTCCTCCAATAACTGAACATTGATGTCTTTTTGTTTCTGATTCCAGTGCACTTCGAATGAGCTGACAAACGGTGTGATCAACGCATGTTTTATGCTTCTCTTCAAGGACCTCATAAGATTATTTGCTTGCTACAATGATGGGATCATAAATCTGCTAGGTGAGACAACGACTTGAGTAGAAAATGTACACAATAAAATGCATTCTCTCTCGTGATGCGAGAAGAAATGTTGACAGTTTTACATGGTTACATCCAGATGGTGTAAAACTTTAATATCTCGATGCAGTTTTGAATTGTAATGGTGAACTAATTTGTTACACATTAAACTGCACCTTGGATTCAATAACTGTTGTAGAAAGATATTTGGGATTTTTATTTCAAGTTGCGTATTTAGAATTATTGGAATAATAATACCAATATTTTTTGTAAGCCTTTCATTTAAATATTTTTTATTTTGGATATTTAATGATACTATATTGTTTTCACTGTTGGTTTTGTTGATGGTTGATATTTTCACATTTATTATTTTCCAGAAAAATATTTTGACATGAACAAAAAACAATGTAAAGAAGGGTTGGACATATACAAGAAGTTTTTAGTCAGCATGGACAAAGTTTCAGAGTTCCTTAAAGTTGCAGAGGTAAGTTTTCTCACAGTCTATAGCCTATGTCTAGGACTACAGTGTGGCTCTGAACTGAATAGTCAAATGGTCAATTCTACCCTGTATAACTATAAAATATGTCCTGGGTTCACAAAGCCAGCCAGGAAGAACATTGGACATTGAACAATGGTAGAACATTGGACTTTGGAGCCAAAGGCTGTGGGTTTCAATCCTGTCCTAAGAGCTTGGCATCACTGTTCATGAAAGTTATATTTCTGACACGATCATGATACGATGTGATGTCTTTACTGTGGCAATGCTGTTAATCATCATCAGTCTGTCCAGGGTTTCTCTGAACGCGCAATCCTGCATCCCATACACAAAAATTGCAAGTTTGGACGCATTTTATTAATATAAATTGTTGATAAGTATATCAACATGCGTCCCCAGGACTCTCAAAAATTGAAACCTAAGTGGAACCCTGTCTGTTGGTACCAGCTGATGCTCGCAGGTTTACTGCAATATTCAGTACTACAGGTTTCCTCCTGCCCTAAACTGACAAGCCACCATGTAAATGAAAGAATCTTGAAAGCGGCTCTAAACCCAAATATGAACTAACATAAAAATTATGTTTAACAAAGACAGCTAAATGTTCTTTATTGGAATTTTCACATATAGATAAAAGTTTCACACAGCAGCATTAAGTAATAAATAAACCAATCAATTTTTTCAACATAAATAAAGTCTTACAAATTATACATTTTGAATGATTTATCTGTGTGTTTCAGAACGTGGGCATTGATCGAGGAGACATTCCGGACTTGGCAAAGGCAAGTGTTACGTAGCTGTGGTGCTTGGCTTGTGTGTACACCCGCTCGTGTGTGTGGGTATGCGCGTGTGTGTGTGCCGTCACACAGCAGCATGCGTCCAGCTTGTAGTGAAGTGACTGCTGTAGGTTTGTGCAAGTTGGGGGCATTGATGCAGCAAGTTGGGGGCATTGATGCAGCAAGTTGGGGGCATTGATGCAGCAAGTTGTGGGCATTGATGCAGCAAGTTGGGAGCATTGATGCAGTATAGTCAAGGGCCCTGTTGATGTTTGCCCGGTATTTTGGTTAACCCCACGGTCTTGTACTATATTTTAAACCATAGCTAATATGTTTATTTCCTTCTTAATTCCAAATTTTATTTGTTTTAATTAGGTTTCACTTGATTGCATGTATGCATGCTGATAACACTATTGTTTGTGTTAGTTTTGTTTCTAGGAGATTTTTCCTGGTGATTGCACGAAATAGTATGAAAGAAAGTATTTCTTACTACTTTTTCTACGAGGTGTGTTCACATTTGTACTCAAACACTCGTTGTCTAGTTTTAGCGTCCATTACAATACTTGGGGCGCATTCAAAGATGCCAAGCGGCTTGCAAGTGGCTTACCAAACTAGCCACTGTCTCAAGAGTCTTAAGAACTGTAGATGGGACAGGGAACCAGTTTAGCTAAGCGGCTTGCCAGCCGCTTGTGTCTTTGAACGCGCCCCTGGACAATATATCCATTGTTGCAGGGGCATGGGTGCAGGTAGGACAATGGTTACTGCATCGCTCATCCTAAACCAAGTAGTCAAGAGTTCTAATCCTTCAAATTTCACATGTACCATATTCAAAACCAGCCTTCATCTCTCTTGTGCACGTTAATTTCTACATTCTGTTTTGTCTTTACACTTGTCTGTGTTATGTGGAGGTTCACACGTCTTTGTCATAGTTTTTGCACAATTAGACTGTAGAATCTATCTTCAATTTATGGCAACTATGAAGTGCTGTATATTTGCGCAGTGTTTTCAATTTTGCAAGAAATGTAAAAGTTAACTGGAATTTATTTCCATTGTGTAATTCTATTTCTATTTATTTTGGAAGATAGTCTACGATTACAGTGAATTTAACCCTTATCCTGCAGAATCATCGGTAATCCTTACTCTCAAAGCATGAAAAGGGTTAAACATATTTGTCGTAGACTTCCAAAGAGTATTTTCGTCGCAAATGGGTGAAATTATGAAAACTCCATATTCACTCATTCGCTCCAAAAATCACTTCATAGTTGCCGATAGTATCTTTTGTTTGATTTTTAGTAAACTTTTTGTTTCCTTCTCAGGGATTGAAGAGCAATAAGAAAAATGTAAGTGCTTCGAGGAAAAGAAAATCTGATATTTAGGAATGACGACTTTTATCACTAACCTGTTGAATACAGATTTCATCCCTGCTTTTCATCCCTTAGCTGTACTGACTTGCCATGTCTATGTCTGTTTGCAACTAATAATACCTACTTTTCTCACTAGTTATGTACCTGACACTGTATATAGTGCTATTAGACTCATTAAACAGTCTGCGATGCTGAAATACAAATACATTATTACTCTTTTAGCATGTTTAGTGTTCAAATCCAACCCTGGGGGCCCAGAATAAATGTTCGCGAAAGTTACCTTTCTGACACGATATTGATAGGATGCACTGTCTATAGAATGCAGTTATCATCCTTGGTCTTGTCAGTACCAGCCGGTACTCTAAACCCAAATTAAATTTCTTTTTAATTTTTTAATGTTAAAAATGATTACTCTTATAGCATGTTTAGTAAGGGTGTAGGATATAATAATAATAAGTAGATTTATATACGGTAGTGCAAGTGCTTCTAGGCACCAGGACATGCTTGCAGCACTAATAAGGTTAAATAATATAGTGCTGAATTGTAATTAATAAAATTTGGATTTCTTGGTAAAACTAGCGGGTCTGTCAAAATTGGATATCTATCGACTGATAATAACATAATTGGAATATGTTAAAACAGGGCTGTTCCTTTCTAGCTGTTCTGTCTGTAATTTCTGTCTGACGCATGCGCAGTTACCATGGATTAACACCGCAGTGTAACTGCGCATGCGTCAGACAGAAAGTACGGACAGAACAGCTAGAAAGGAGCAGCACCCCAGAAGTATGCTATTCGGCCTATTGTGGATGTGATAGGATTTTGTGACAAGCTTTGAGATAGAAATGACAATAATATGATTGCAACAATAATTATATCCTTGCTGTTGCTGTTGTTGATGCCAGGAGAGAGAGATGAACTTCGTAGAGTTGTGCTAGTCTTACTTTAAGCATGTCTTTTTTTATACAGCTTTCAATACATATATAATACATACCCACCACGTTTACTGCTCACAGTTTTCTACATGCTCATGAAAGAGTAATATTGCAGCGATCGAAACTAACTTTAAAACTTACTAGCCCGAATAGTGATACAAATAACAAATGTTATGAATAGTACTACTAGTCCTTGGGATACCTTTAGCATTGTGAGAAATGGTCCGGGCTAGAGGACTAGTGTTAATTTCGATCCCTGATAATATTGTATTCATATTTATGCCGTACAATTTAGTGTTTCACTGTATTGGAGTTGGAATTTATTAGTTGATCATCTCTTCAGGACCTGTCATCATGTATGGGGGAGAGATTCCTGTTGTGATGTAAAGCAATAATTCACACCTCTCGCATGGTCAAAATTTATTTCTGGATTTGTGAACAAAACATTTGAGTAGAGCGTTTAATTGTACTCTGAGGTTTCGTAATCTTGAGGCCAAATTATTATCTACGCTGCCCATAGTGAGAGATCTCTGATAGTCCTTGTTTATACCTTGTAGCGTTTAACTGCATTGGAGCTCTAGTTGAATTTGTTATGTGTTGATCATTCACACACAGATTGTTAACATGTTATCTGCATTAACCATAATCCGAGATTCTTTAAAATATGAGCTTAAAAGGAATCTTAGGCTCCTTTACCACAAAAACCTACCAAAAACCGATGAAAATATGTGGTTTGTTACATTTAACATACGTTTTGTTGTGTGTTTATTACCATTTTGGATGCACTGATTTTAATATAAAAATGTAGGATAGGCCAATCTGTTATAATAGGTTATGTTAACCATGTTTTAAGTGAAAGAATCGTGAAAGTGGACTCCAATTAAAAAGTAATAATAATTGTCCAATGAAATATAAAGTTTGTTTCGGTGGAGGGTCTGGGGCCTCATCTACAGAGCTAATATTATTTTTTGATCAATTGTAAACCTATTGTAAGATAACAGTGATGGTCACCCATCCTCATCTTTCAATAGGTTTACTGTAGATTGTAATTTGTAGCTCTGTGGATCGTGACCCCCCTGTGCTATAAAACTATATCTGATTCCCCATGTAACTTTTCTATTTTATAGCATGTGTATCGCCTACCTTGTATGCATGCTAAGAACTTGAATTTGTCATTTGCCAGTCTATCTGCATCAATGCTATCCAACTGATGATAGTATGCTGAACTTGCTTTTTATATAGTTTGTTATATAGTTTGTTATATAGTTTGGTCGTACCCTTGATTTGTGTGATTGAACTAATCGAATTGTATGATACAGCCAACACTTTTAATAATTTTAACATGTATTGTGTCAGGGGCGGAATAAATTTTTTTTTGTTCACTTGCCCTGAAGTATATTTCACTTGCCAAATCAAAGATGTACGTTTCAGAACAGGCAATTGTACTTGCCCACGGTCATGTAAGATTCCATATGTTTGTTGCCCTACTGTCAAATACACGGGCGTCGGGCAATGGTAATTTTCCGCCCCTAGATACTAGTATGTATATATATATATATATATATATATATATAAATGGTGATGCAACTAGTAGGTGCATGCATGCAATCGTCTCTAGAACGTAGGCATGATAGTAATTAATTGATTAGACAACATTATTTAATAGTGTGTGAATATATATATATATATATACCGTATTACTATGTTCCAATAACAAATATACCGTATTACATTATTCCAATAACGAATATACCGTATTACATATTATTCCAACAACGAATATACCGTATTACATAGTATTCCAATAACGAATATACCGTATTACACTATTCCAATAACGATAGTCCGCGAGAATAAAATGCAGCATTAACATATGAAGTAACTAATAAATTACAGTTTTTAAGTTCATTTCAAGTAATTAAATTAAAATACTTAAATACATATACTATTGGAGATTCGGAGTATACATATACAAATAGTGTATGTAGATAGCTGATTACAATTTATATATTCTTAATTAATATTATCTATATAATCCACACACTTTTCTAAATCTTCTTCTTACCTTTACTCGTGTCTATGTTCCCTTCTGAACTGAAATCCACATCAGCCTTCGCCATAGTTTATTTGAGCAGTATATTATCCACGCGACTTCAATCCGTTACCCTGGTAACGGTAAAGGCTCTAAAGAGTTCGCGACCCTACTGGAAAAATATCAATATATCAACGAATAAGCCACACAACATCTCTCTGTGGCGGACTTGTCGTGTACTTCGCAAGAAGCGCACGTTTCGTGTTACTTCTTGGCAGAATTTCACGAAGGATATAACCTTTTCCCTCAACAATCTGTTGGTCAAAATCTAACGTGCACCATTGTTTGAAGTAGACATTATTTTGGCATTGTAGACGCCACGTGGATCCCGTGCTTGATGATATCAATGTAGGTCACGCACGGGTGTGTTTCGCCTTTTTATCACAGTCGTCAGCCAAGTAGTATTCTCATTGTTTCCCCGCTATGTAGCGTAGAGCGTATATCAACTATCTGGCCTACTACGAATCTATCCTTTACCGCTGTTTACGTGGGATACAGTGTGTGATGATGAAATGTTGTAGCAATGTAAATTCATTCAGTATACGGACGTTAGAGCAGACCACGCCTTCCGGTCTCTTAACCAATCAAATGTCAGCGTTGAGTCGGGGACTTGTTGCTCGCACATCGAATGTATGCAGTGCACGGTGCATATCCATAGCTGGGATTAATCCTTCATTCAGGGTAGCCCTGATTAAGCGTTTGTTAATGATAACACCTGCGCGGATACAATTTCGATTAATTATCATAATCCTAGAATGATGCACTACCGATTTCCCTGTGTCTCTTTATGTATCATACTTCTTTGACATTTACAAATATTATTTTTAAAAACGAAGACAATACTTTGATGCACATTGACCTATTCTTTTCAAAGAGTTTTAATCATTCATCACTTTCTGCATTTTGCCTAGGCCACGTGACATACTAACTACTAAACTAGTAACTTCGCTTCTCTCGTATTATAACTAGTATTGGTGGCCGTAGCTCGGAGTTTTACCCTTCCGTTGGGGAGAGATTCACTTTCTGCAACTTTAATTCATTGTCGCACTTTCTGATAATTGGATCTGATATCTTGGTTTGTCACTAAATTGTCAGTACCAGGCGGTGCTGGTAGGTTTACTGTAACGTTCAGTGCTATGGATGGGATGTTGTGGAGTTCCTCCTGTCATAAACTGAGTTAACCATACTGTGATACAAATGAAATAATCTGTAAATTCAAATAGGATTTAAACTAAACCTCAATTATTATTATTAATATTATTAATATTATTATTATTATTTTAAATACAAAAATAAATGTGATGATATAAGAATCCACCATAGAGTCATATGGGATTATTGAAAAGGTACACCAAACTGTGGAGAAATTCTCGTCGACATTTTCACCGTGCCACTCGGGTATACCTTTTCTATCCCACACGACTGTATAATAATGGAGCGTTGTTCTATTACCATACTATAATAGTATACATTACCATCCATTTCAACATGCATTTGAATATAATAGTCTGTTTGTGTCTGTTGAATATACATCCTGAATAGCAACCACAATGAACTCACAAAGCTGCTACAAATTGCAGGCGCATTCAAAATTTAAAGGACTAGATTTTATTCTGCAGACACACGTAGTTTTTTAATTCAGCTCTTATATATAGATCTATATCATACTATATAGTGATGTAAAACTAATACAAACTAGTAAATTCGCACGTGTGTGTGTGTGTGTGTGTGTGTGTGTGTGTGTGTGTGTGTGTGTGTGTGTGTGTG
>JAUTBZ010149260.1:0-11905 GCA_032361785.1 Lepetodrilus galriftensis
TTTGCCGATAGCTAATACATTGCTAAGAGAGTGCTATGGTCCCTTAGCGGCTAAGAGAGCTTCGTGAAACGATACCCAGGACCTGTGGTGACATAGTTCAACAAACAACTTCACAAAAGGCTGACTAGTTTAATTCTATTCTTCATTCGTTGGCAAAGCAAATCAGTAAAGAAACAAATCATATATAATGCAACAAGGTAATACTATGATATGGGATATTAACTTGATATTTTATAAGTTACACACCCCTGTTTAATACTTGTAAATGGCATGTAGCAACCAGTGTTAAAAATAAAGCATACAGTTAACACCATGTGGTTTTAAAATATCTTTAAAATATGAAAAATATAAAAATTCAAAACCGTGTTTATGGTAGTCCTTGTCAAAGATTTTGGAGACACAAACATTTTAGATTTTATTAATGATAACATTTATTTATACCCCCTAAATTTTTGGGGAAATTGCCTTTACATGTCTTTGACAAGGGCTATCAATGTGGATATATTATATAGGGATGAAACCGGGTACTTGAATACGGGTCGGGTACATGTACTACTCGAGTAGTCTAGTAAATTGATACTAGAGTACTCAGAGTGATTTCTCCTTTGTAATGAACAATGGCAGACATATAGATTTTTGTATTTAAAAATTAGTTTGTTTTTCGAAAGCTTTATAGGCCTACTATAGGTGCTAAATACAACCGAAAAAGTCAGGAAACCGCTTATTTGGCCGTTTCAGTTAAAACAAATCTGGGAGAGTATGCCCATGGATTAGTTTGCTCATTTGCTTAGCAACCAAAGGCAAGGCGTTTCCCGAATTACAGGCGAGTACTCTTCGAGTAATTCAACATGAGTAAATGTCCTACCCGTTTCAGTATCCTAATATATAGACAATAACCCACGAGGTACGAGAGATTACCGATCATCTTTCACGAGTGTAATTAATGTAGTAAGTCACGAGCTTTAGCGAGTGACTTACAACATTAATTTCACGAGTGAAAGATAATCGCTAATATCTCGTACCTCGTGGGTTATTGTCTATGTAGTCAGTATAATTGAATAGGACATTCAGTTTTATTGTTGTCAATTTGAGTGAACCATTTTACCGTTTAGCCGGGAGATATTTCTTGAGATACAATAGCCATAACGCATATTCCAAGTCAATATACTTTGCATGTTTTAACTCCAATCCGATCCAAACCAACCACGTCATCTGTGAGTGTATGTCTTTAAAACTGATTTGTAGTAATTGCATAAGAGATTGCTTCAACTATAGCAAGACATTTCTTCTACATTTTGTTTTCTATTTCAGGTAACATCTGTACTGACGCTAGGATAATGTTCCTTCCTGATCCCAATGATTGCCAATACTTCTACATGTGCGCTAACACGAGACCATACCGTTTCCAGTGTCCTCCCGGCACCGCATTCAACAGCACGGAGAAATTCTGCGACTACAGGTTCAAAGTATCTACGTGCTGATAATGTATAATTACCATTTATATACTACACACCTGTTAGCGTACGATGAAGAACATTCGGAGTTATTTGTGGCGTCGACTGCTGTATTGTTTGAGATTGTTGCCAGCATTGCAGAAGCACAAACACTTATTTTTCGAATGAAATGGTAAAGTCGGGTGATCAGAGATAACAGTTTGTAGACATGAAGGATATCTGTGTCGGCATTCCCAATCTATTACTTCCTGTTGGCAACGGCAAGAGCCTAATAAATGCTATTAATCCAAAATGATTTATGTTTATACATGTATGCACGTCTAACGGTCTGTAGACCACGGTAGCCAATATGTTACTGTGCACAGACTAACACGGCGCGTATACATATCTGCAGATACATACTACAAGGACAGACAAGCTCTGTGTGACCGACTGCAAGACCTTGCACACAAGTTATGTTGCACACGAGTGAGAGAATGATTATGAAGTGTAACGTCCGTGTAGGAATAGTTCACACATTTGCGACGATTGTGGCTAATTCCATTCACGTTATGATTACTATTTAGGGTGGATGCAGAACAAGCAATCACAACTTCACTCATACATTTGAAATACACGTTTTAATCAGCAAAAAAAAAAAAACATTTGACGTGTAATTAATTTGGAGGCATAAATAAAACCGATTTAGTGAATGGTCCCACATACACCAAGTATACACGATAACCTGCCAAACCTTACACATGTCGCGTACAACCACTTGCATAAACGTGATGAATAATATTACACACGAATTCCACACAATATGTGTGGACAGTCTTGTGTTACCTCTGTCAGTGTACTCACTATAATAAAACATGGGTATTCCATGATTCATGAAATGTTATATAAGTAGTACGAATCCGTCGTACCACTATAAATACTGCACTGCTTGAATATTCCCCGAATGGAAACAGTCACTGGGTCTCTTGGTAACAGGAGACTCCTCCCATCGACATTTAACCAACCAGCAGACCCTCCACCACCACCAGACATAGCATTAACTGTACCCTCTCCATGCTGAAGGCAACCGGATATGCCCGAGCTGTGCCTGTGCCTAATCCCAACTCGGTGATACCAGCAATGTATGCACATGTATACATGCTTCATATCAGTATCTCATATACCATGACTTTCCATGTAGGCGGTTGTTTGGAACATACACGATTACTATTATTATGCACCTCCCAACGAACACAAATAATCCACAATGCCCTAACAGTTCAGATCACGTTCTCATTCATTCGTCTTCTCGCTTCCTAAAGAAACCGGACCCGGATGTGCACTCACGGACAGTTATTGTCACTGAATCTCGCAAAGTCACGTCGGTTATGCACACCTGGTCCAGTATGGGCTTGATACTACTGGGCGGGCTCCAGTAGGTTTTGGATTCTATAGCTTTTTCCTTGACTTTTGTTGGCTCGGTGGGCGTCTGTAAATTAGAGTTCACGTCAGAGAAATTATAGATTGAAGGATCTGAAGGTTTCTTCACATCTCCATTAGGTTTATTAGCTGCACTATGTCCATTTCTCGCACTAGACTCCGACGTCACAGGTTCATTTTTCTCCTTCGTCTTGGTCTCTTGTGAGAGTTTCAGAGCCAACTGTTGCTGTTTGATTCTTTTAGCGGAAGGTGGCCTGCCAACTTTCCGCTTTCCGGGAATAACGATCTGCCCTTTCCGCCTGCCGGGCGGACCTTTCAGTTTATGTTTTGGCTTTGGTTTAGGAGGCACCCAGCCCGGGGGCCGGGGATACTTGGGAGGCCTGCCTGGGCCTCTCTTCACCGGGGGCTGTGGCGCTTGAGAACTGGAGGAAGGTCCTGCACGAGATTCACTGTCCTTGGAATAACTCTTGTCCTTACGGCCGTCCTCGGACCGGTCAGATTTCTCTGACTTGGCCATCTCTTTGGCTCTGATGTTGGACAACACCTCCATACTACTGCAGCTGGACGTATCGTCCATGTTGGAGTCTCTGTCTCGACGTCGTCGTCCGCTCGCCTCGGATTCTGTGTCCGTGTCATCGTCGGTGTCGTCGGAAACAGTCTGCAAAGAGCAACAATGAATGTATACTGATATTTGTTAACAATAGGGTGCGTAAGTTGACACGAGATAGCCCGAGATTCATTCAATATCCGGTGACATAAACCGGTGAAACACCTAAATGCGCTACACATTGACATTACGATTCAGACGGCATTCATAGCAACCGTCAATATTATTCCTGTCACCGGAAATGACCCTGACGAGACTTACACTCCCTATAGCTTGAAATACATTAGTTAATGCTAAGAGTTGTCTTGCAAGATACATCACGATTTTGTACTACAGATAACGAGATGGAAGATGTTCTAAGTATCTAGTTTCCATATATACTAGTAATATATACAAGTATTGAGATGTGTATGCTTAGTACATGTAATCTGAATGTATATTAGCATACAAGAAATGCATGATGCACACCATTCACGCACCCCAGGGGTACTTAATTCCGTTCAGGAGCGAGCCATGAATTGAATTAATTACTGCTGGGGTGCGAGAATGGATGCACGCGTGCATACCATACAAATACAAATGCCGATACTATTTTTTGTTAATTGATATTAAATGTGCGTCGTGTAAGGCGAACGGTTGAATGATCTTGCGATATGAGAAGTTGCTCAGTCGGAATATAAAACAGGCTGCCCACCAGGATAACTGAACATATTGTATAATTGTGTTTCTTCAACAACTATGGTATATTTTGTGGACGAAACTTATATTGAGATAGTCGGTATCTATATGCGGACAGGTATCTTCGTTTGCTGATAGCAACGATTCTAATCAGCTACAGTACAAATACACACAAAAAAACTCGCAGTGGAAACATTAATATCCAAAATTCATGTCGTAAGCGATAACAAAAATATACTACTATAACAGAACATAATTCTTAATAACATTACCCATCATGGCTTTACAAAACAAGACATATTTCTCTTTAATTAATTACTACTGATTAAATATCAATTAATACAAAACACTTTTATGGTTTTCGTCAGTGGGCAGGACTACACTATTTATTAAAAGCATATAAATATATATTTGTTGAAGATTACGTCAAACTTTTACTGAAAATATATTTTATTGATATTATCATATTAGCATAGTCTTTCAAGATAATGTGTGTAAAATGTATATCTAGGCAGATTATTACATATACCAATATGCTCCACAATGAAAGCTTCCACTCCCTACTTTCCTTACATTCCGTTTGTTGTCAATAGTTTCACCGCTTTGTAAAGCATATATACAAATACTGGGAAGTTGTTGGAGTATTACTACAAATAATTCGTACAGATCAATTCTTAGCTGGCTATATGTAATTTACAAAGACGTTTTATTGTAATATGTGTGGAATATTATGATAGTTTAGAAGACTGAGCAAATATTATTCACATTAATTCATCTCTCTTTCGCTATACTATTTCTGACTGAATAAAGTTGACTTGAAATAGTCAGTGAATATGAATTTACTTTAGTGGTATCCATATTTACTAAAGTGTTGATAATCAGAAACTATCTGGTCATAGGTGAGTGAGTGAGTGAGTGAATACGGTGAGTGAGTGAATATGGAGTTTAACATCTCTGCTGGAATCTGTCATCCTTTTGCTACTGTTCATAAGAATTTAATGACATAATTTTCTTAGATGATGCACAAACCAGCTTGGTAAGTATAAGTATAATTGTATTTGAAATGATGTGAGCCAATATCTTCTGAGAGGGATAGAACCTGTAATCAGCTTAGACCATAGGGTGAAGAAGACATTTTTCTTTAAAGGATGCTCACCAAAAGTAATGATTTGTATCAAAATGTAATAATAAAAATAAGAAAGGTTATATGCAACATATAAGTTCGTTAGATTCATTCCAAATTTAGCGAAGAATGCCGAAGATAACCGTCTGTACATTTTCTAACGCATTACAAGATTGTAATATTTCTACAATTAACAATACTATTTATTATAAACTATATAGGCTATCACCTTCATAAAACTTGCATACACTAAATACATGCATTAGTTTAATCTCTTAATCAAAAGGAGAAATTACTTAACATAATTTTGTTCGGAATGCTATATATTTGACATGTGTGTACAATTTTAAGTGTAAATAACTGCAAGTGAATATCTTATCTAAAAAGTAAAATAATTGTATAATTTGATTCAATATGGTTCAGTCACAAAAGAGGTTTAATATCTAAATGTGGTTGAATAATACATTATTCTCGATACTCTCACTGGCCAGGTCTCAAGTTTTAAACATACCAAATGCAAATACATTCTTTGTCACACTTCACAGAGTTAATTGTATTTATTTTTCCTGTTTCAGGACATTGATACTGTTTTATCATGATGCACTCCACTCCTAATGCAGTTTTAGCACTCTGTATGTGATCTTACAATAAAAAATATCCAAATGAACTTGATACCTAGCAAGAAGGTATCTATGTTAGAAACTAAAACAAAACAACATACAAAGCTGTTTATGTTAATTGTACATATTAGACCTGACATTAATTGTTTATTTTGTAATTGCATCTTGTCCATTCAATCCAAAGTATTTATTTAATTAATAAGAGATGTCATAGTATATATTTTTAATGTTTGAACATGACCAAAATATCAACATCTATTGTACATAATCAACCAAATACTAAAATGTAAATGCAATTTTAAAAATGTGATACAATATAAATGAGTGTAAAACAATATAGTGTAGATACTTAATCATGTTAATTAAGAATGCAAATAAACATATACTAATTGTATGTATATTGTTATTATTGACAATATTAATTTCTTCAAGCTAAATTTGAGTATTTACAATATTATTTTCTTCAAGCTAAATATGATTATTTGTAATATTAATTTATTCAAGCTAAATGTATGTTTAAAACATAATTATACATCTTCAAGCTACATAGCACAACTTATATATATATTAATTTTAAATTGTTAAAATTGTTAAAATGTTAATAAGTGTTCAAACCTCCAATTTTAATCTTTCCAGGTTAAATTCATGCTTTAAAAAATTATTGCAAAGTATATTAAATAAAAATGCATATATGCATGTGTGTGCATATTTCTTAGAATTTAAATAATTGGTTATTACCTGCAATTTTAGTTTCTTCGGTTTTGGTCCCCTCTTCAACCCTCCCCCAGGATTTTCTCTGTGGCTGAAATAACAACAAGCACACTGACAGATCGGCATACACACAGCCAGTGCATTCTGCTCACATAATTTGCATTGCACAGCGGCCATTCAAACACTGCACTCTTGTCATAACTTAAACATTTTAAATGCAACCCACCTATTTTTAAACGCTTCGATCAGTCTCAGATCTAGGATATTTTCTGCTGGTTCCCATGTGTTGTGCCTGAAATTCAACAAAGAACAGCAGTTTAGCTCCTGTGCAGAGAGCGCTTGCACGCCAGCTAACGAACATGAAGGCCGCACGAAAATAGGTGATGGCTACTCACTTGTTCGACCAACCCTTCCATTTTACGAAGTACTCGGTCTTTCCCTGCAATCAAATAACAGCATTGATTAGACCAAGCGGTGAAGTGGTGTCTAATGAAGGATTTCGCGCGGTCTAGTCCCACCAAAGCCATACCTACCCTGCGTATCCTCTTCTTAGTTATGCATTCAGCGGCGAACACTCTTTCGCCCATGTTCGACAATTCCATAATGTGGGAGCCAAACAATGTGAAACGCGACCTTTGTCGCGGACGCTCAGTTTTACCTCGAGCTCATAGCTGCATCCCATAATATTCGTGTGACGTCAGCCATGTTCGTTTCTCCCACCGCTATCGAGGGCACGTTGTATAGCCGCTCTCTTGCT
This sequence comes from Lepetodrilus galriftensis, assembly GCA_032361785.1. NCBI lineage: Eukaryota > Metazoa > Mollusca > Gastropoda > Lepetellida > Lepetodrilidae > Lepetodrilus > Lepetodrilus galriftensis. The sequence goes on from JAUTBZ010149260.1 coordinate 7,370, forward strand.
AGCTGGGGATTTAATCGTATCCTGAGGGGTGGGAAATAATTAGGGTAGTGGTTGTTGTGAGGTAAATTAGTAGGGACTATATTTCAACAATTTAGCCGAGATATGGAAAGCTAAGTTATAGTACTATTTAACATATGCAGCTGTTATGACTGCTTTATAAAATATTTATAAATGTTTTTGCGGATGGTTTTTTTTAATGAAAATTGTTTTAATAATTATTAGTAGCCTATACTGGAATCGAGCTCCTTGTATACTAGTATTTAGTAAACATGCATAAAATGGTGTAATTAAATGTACATAGATAAATTGTATTCATTGTTTCTCCAATTACGATTAGAATTCTCGTATGGGCATTCAATGTTTAAAGTATCTAACAATTGCCATCAGCATAGTTTATGTGTATTTCATGTTTATAATTTATAATAAATTATATAAACTTCTTGCATTGCACCTTTGTATAGAAAATTATGTTTGTGTGAACTTTTCAATTGTATACATCTGTATTTAGGCTATTACAGAATTAGTATATTATTTACCGCTATTATGAAAGAGATTATCACGAGTACAATGGCATCATGTCCGTTAATAGTTTATTAATTAATAACTGGTCTGTATGTATATAAAGGAGGAAGCCATTTAGTATTATTATTGGTGCTAGAATAGCGTAGTATTGGTATACTGGGCAGATATACGAATTCCAAGGTTAATTATTCCGTTGAATTTCCTGATATTATTTATCTTATTTGAAATGCATATGATACCCAACCAATACAGAAGAACGTATGCAAAGGGCCGTCGTAGTCCTTTGATATATTAATATGAAAATGGGTAAAAGTGAGTGTACTTTAATTATAAGGAAGTTTTTATATATTAATATGAAATTGGGTAAGTAGTAAATAGAGCGTGTATTAATTATAAGGAAGTTTGAATTTTTAAGAATTATGTATATACATGAGTATCGTTTCGCCAGAAACCATAGACGAAATTATGTAGAAATGTTACAGATAAAATGAGTGACATGCAATATTATTTGTTCACTGATATTTACAATGTCTCATCTATTTATGTCCGGGAGAAAAAGCGATAAATTTGTCATTTCGTCATATTTCTTAAAATTAATAGCAATGTCCTTCTCATTTTATTAGTATATTGAAATGTTATTCAACAATTGTTCTTAATACATTTAGGAATGTCTTGTTCTTAATACTTTTAGGGATGGCTACTGTGTTTTTTCTCTATAATTATTTTATAGTTATGTTGTTAATATTTAATATGTGGATACTTGGTGTATATCTTAAATACAATTGTGATTCTGTGTTACACAATTAAACAAGATACTAGTGTACAAACATAAAACTAATGTGTTACTCCCTACGTTGGTTGAACATTAGATTTTCAAAATAAAGTTTAAGAAATATAATTTATACCAGTATAAGAAGAAGAATATTAAGCATATGCACTCATTACGACCACTGTAAATAAAAGCTACAATTGTATTTGTATCAACAATTTATAAGTTTAAACAAAATATAATATTATATTCTAAGTATGTAACGTTTTCTAAAGTTGTTAGTTTGCTGCGTTGTATTTTTGCTGCGTTTAATAATCGTAATTTGTTTCATATACTTCCTTGTATCTCACAGGGAAGGAATGTACGGAAGACAATATACGTCATAATGTGGTGACGGAGTCCTGTGACCACTAAGTATTATACTACACCTCAGATCATACACTAATACCCACACAACAGGATTAGCAATATGATAAACGTTGAATGGAATTCCTCCCGTAGGCGGTTTCACTTGTTAAATTCGGTTTCACTAACAATAATTACAAGACGACATGATAGACACTGAAAAAAAGGCGTAGTCCATGTTCATATACATGTAATATTATATACATGTTACGTATATGGTTTTTGGTTGTGCTAACGAATTTCAGTGGAGACTGGCTAGAAATATTATGGACAAGCCACGTGACATGTCAGAGGTCGTGTCATCAAAGGACCAAAGGACGATACAATTTATAATATATCAAACTACGATATCATATTAAATGCGTTGAATGTTTTCTCATACTAATATACTATATATCTATAGGCTCACTGTACCTTTTCCTAGAAGTTATCTTTCTTATATATTTGGCAGACTATATATATACTGTATAATACATACACATCTACATGCCTTTAAGTATATCACCACTCATGCACTATAGGTATGCACATATGCTATATACACAGTTACATGTGTTTATCAAAGCTGGGTTTCTGTCTTGTTGTATGCCATGTACTTCAACGTGTTATCAAGCACACCAAAATACATACAAAATCACACAGCGATTTATAACTAGCCATATCAGTTGCTTTCAGAGTGTTTCCTAGATAAAATACTTCTTTATGGCTAATGAGTGTTTACCGAATTGCATGTACATGCATGTGTAGTATTAGCTGATAGTCCAAGCAGGTAGTATCTACAGTATGTAGATCTACTGCGTTGTTCATAGTACGTGGTCAGTGTAATTCATCTAATAATATGCAGTGTTAATATGACTGCTATTAGTATAGAGTTGCAGTATCAAATTAAAGCTTGCTTGATTGTTATATTATTACAATACCAACAGTTACTGTTACTTTATCGTATGCACCTGTCAAACTATTATTGCTTTGATATAGCCTACTTATAATAATATAATTAGCATGTTGGTGCGAAATTACGAGTGCGCTTTTTCTAAGAATCGGCCATAACATATTGCAGTATGCCTGCACGGTAGGTCTTGTTTTGGATATTTTGCAAAGTGTTTTCATTCACCCTACGTAGTTAAGATACTATCTTATTGACTTTGTATTGTATATAAATACCGGAATGTTAATTACAAGTATACATCGTCGATATTTTCTTTCTCGTTATCACGTTATAAATCAGCTTGATTCCTGAAGGACTGACAATCTACAGTTTTGCTTCTGGAAAATGTTGTGTTGTGGAATATTAACTGGGGATTAAACTGCACCATAAGAAAAATGTTTTATGATATTCCTGTAGTATTAACATAGATACGCGCAGACCCTTATTTCGTCAACTTAGGTGATTTTTCTTTTTGCCCAGAACGGCGTAGTGAGACATAAGCAGTCTGCCAATCAAACTACGATATGTTCTGGTCATGATGTACTGTGTATACACTGTGTATTCCTACCTACATCTATGTGTGCTACTAGATTGCTATACAGAACATATTTATGTTTTATTTTCGCATTACAATGCATTGGATATAACGTGGAATTAAATCAATATAAATATTCATATTAATTTTCTCAGATATACCGCCAGCAATTATCACAGTTATAAACTGTGGAGTTAGCGGTTTTCTTCACCACTACCCTATATAACACATAGGGAACAGTTGCAGAAACGTAACCGAACTTTTATATGGTTCTCTTAACCTACATCCTCCCCCAGATCCGCTGTTGTACAATAAATTACCATATAATCATATAAGGGTTTATATCTAATATCTCAATGTCGACTTTCTATTTATAATTTATTAACGCAACTGTATTTACATTGTACACACACGTACACGCCCACATGCACGCACTACATAATATGGAGAGAGAAAGAGAGAGGAAAAAAGTGTGTGTGAGAGAGAGAGAAAAACGGAAAGGCATAGAGAAAGAGGGTATGTGTATGTGTTTGTGTGAGAGAGAGAGAGAGAGAGAGCAGGCACACGCAGCACACACACACATACACACACACGCACGCACGCACGCACACACACACACACCCACACACACACACACACACCAGGACACGACGCGTGCCACATACATAGACAGACATAAATTATTATGATAGTGAGTGTTGTTCTGTTGTGCAGCGCTACGCGCTTCTTGTATATGGTTTGGTTGACACCCGTAATGTCACGTGACTGATATACCCAATAATACCCGCCACGTCGAGAATAGACGTCAACTTCACATGACTACAGGTGAGTACAGTGCTCTTCTTTGTTGAGTGTGTCTTCATTCTGGCCACATTAACTCATTTCATATACACACAAACTGTTACTTTCAAAAAGCTAGCTATTTGCATTACTATGTCATTCATGTCAAATGTCCCTTTTGATTATTAGTACCCACTGTTTCAGGAAGTCTATGTAAGTATATGTCTATCTATACGTATACCCGTTAGGCTTAATGGAGGCCGATACTGGTAGGGCCTATATCTACACCCGGTTAAATATAAATAGCAAATATCGATTGCGTAAGTGCGTTTGTTGGTTAACAAGGAATACTAGTATATTCCTAGTGATAGATAACGTAGAATAACATTTTAAACGTGCGTTCATAAGTTATTTATGACTACAAATTCTAAGCATGGAACATCATGTTGTACAGACATTGCTATGTACGACAGATTATCAGATACATAAGAGAGAGAGAGAGAGAGAGAGAGAGAGAGAGAGAGAGAGAGTGAGGGAGAGAGAGAGAGAGAGAGAGAGAGAGAGAGAGAGAGAGAGAGAGAGAGAGAGAGAGAGAGA
>JAUTBZ010149271.1:0-11905 GCA_032361785.1 Lepetodrilus galriftensis
TTTACGTCCATGATTCATGAACGTGTCTGATGATGTAGGTGTGAGGCGGTTGGTGGTGAAATGGTTGTGTATGACGTCGTTGTGGGTGATGGTTGTTGTTGGTAAAGTGAGGTTAACATGGTTGCATCATACTCGTAGGTGAGGTGGTTGTAGGTGTCGTGGTTTTGAGTTAGGTGGTTGTAAGTTAGGTGATTGTGAGTTAGGTGGTTGTGAGTTAGGTGGTTGTGAGTTAGGTGATTGTGAGTTAGGTGGTTGTGAGATAGGTGGTTGTGAGTTAGGTGAATGTGAGCTAGTGTCAGTTGATTGTGAGCAAGGTGGCTGCGAGTTAGGTGAGTGCGAGTTAGATTACTAGTTGTGAGTTAGGTAGTTGTGAGTTAGGTGGTTGTGAGTTATGTAGTTGTGAGCTAGGTGGTTGTGAGTTAGGTGGTTGTGAGTTAGGTGGTTGTGAGTTAGGTGGTTGTGAGCTAGGTGATTGTGAGTTAGGTGGTTGTGAGTTAGGTGGTTGTGAGGCAGTGGTTGAACTAGCCGTGAGTTATCACTTCGAAGGGCCAACTATATATCCTATAACTGTAAACTGATAGAACATATAGACGCAAAGTCTGATCTTAAGAAACTCAGCTCGTCATCAAAAGGAAAACATGCAACTCGATAATATCTACCCTCACAGTTATTTAGTATCATGCCACTTTGCATGATGCACATTTATAATTATATTTAAAATAAACACAACTTTAATATTACGGCGAGAGTTTACTATCATCCGTAATGCTAATCTATGAGAACATGATGCCTCATTAGTAAATTAATTTACAATCTGATCATCAACTTGCATTGAAGGATATACATTGTACCCAACATTACGTGAAGACAATGCTTCCAATTGGAAGGTCTCAAGGTGTAGTCCTATGTCAGCCACTAGATGGCACTACACGCCACATATCACAATACTCCACCTTATAAAAGTAACTTAATCGCTCGTTAGACTAGATGCCCTGAAACCAATGACGAATTTCAATAATAATTTGTTGGTGTGAGATTGGTGACAATTGATCGATACGGTACGGGGAGATGGAATATAGTGGCGACGAGGTCCTAATAACTTGTCTGAATCTACGGAGACTACGCCATGAAAACACTGATTGAGCGCACGCAGGCCCCGAGATCACGAAACTTCCCTTAGTACTTTTTCATGTTCAACTCAAAGGTTCACAACTCTCTGTATAAAATTTGAGTTTGAGCATGAAATCGTACTCAGAAAGTTTCGTAATCTCGGGCCAGGATTCCCGTCAGTTTCTTGAATGAGTTGTCTACAGTGACCCCCGACCATTGACTTCTCATTTGGGGTGCATGCATGAGTGAGTGAGTGAGTGAGTGTCAGAAATCATTTATTTAGTAATGATCATGAGATGGACGGTGTCGAATGAAGATTGAATACTGTGTTGTCACGATCAATTACTACTACTATTATTACTACTACTAGTACTACTACTACTACTACTACTACTACTACTACTACTACTACTACTACTACTACTACTACTACAACAACTACTACTACTACTACTACTACTACTACTACTACTACTACTTGTAAACACAAATATGAACATAAGATGAATGGTCATGCATTCTTTAATTATGAATATTCCAGAATATTGATAATTTACATTTGACTGTAGCCATTGACCTTCTGACTTTGGAATACAGCATTGAAATACTTTTTCCAATGACTAAATTTGGAGAATGTCGTAAAGTATCACTTCTTTGAATATCAGTACGGAATAGAGAGGTTAAGTCGATACAGTCGACAGTTCTGATCATTCTATCGGACCACCAGACTACATTCGATATACTTACAAATGGATACAAACGATAACGGCGACACTCCAAAACTCCGAAATGAAATAAACATTTGCTAAAACGTCGAAGTGTGTTTCAAGCAGCGACAATTCTTTTTGTTAAAACGTATACTCCAATTAGCTGCAATTTGATGACGATGTTTTTCTGCTCAAACATTTAGTTCACACGACGATAAAACATTCAAACGTTTACTCCTGGGTCCTCTTAAGTTTGACAAATGGGTTCATCCATCTCCAGTAAGATCTAGGTCTATATCTATCCGTAATTTTTATTGTAAGTATCTGCTGTTATCTATTAACTTACAAAACTCTGGAGCATGCTTCGTTAAAGTTTAGTTTGGTTCACTATAGCAAGTAGAATGTAATCGATCATGTCTCCTTTGAAAAAAGTTTACAACTTTCGTCTTGTAATCCCACTTCTGAATTTCAACCGGTGTCCTGTAAACTCGTGTAAATTGATCCTATCTCATGTTTTCCCCGAGAATACATCAACAAATGTCAATCCATTAACCAACTTTCTAAACCCAAAGGAAATTTAGATTTGGTTTTTGCCCAAGTGGAGTAAAGTCTGGAATAGGAATTCAACGTAGTGCTGGTCTTTATAAACACCCTTCGGGTGAACAGTGATAGATCAATTTGGTATTTTTGAAACAGATCCTAAAATAAATACACACTTAAGAGATAATTATAGACACCCTTTCAAAGATGAAAAGACATTCGTAAATGTTTTATTTTTTGTCTGATCCAGTTGATTCTATAGATGTCAATAACATAATTATATCGAAATCAATGAATGCATTTAAACTTTCCTTTTCTTCACATGTACCATGGCAGTTGGTATTTTAAGAGTCAAAAGCATGCATACATTGATTATAGCTGGTGACGACAAGCATAAGTGAGTTTACTGATTTTCTAATAATAAATAGACAAACAAACAGACAGACAGACATACAGACAGACAAACAAATAAACAAACAAACAAACAAACAAACAAACAAACAAACGAGTAAATAAATAAATACATTAATACATAAATAAATAAATGAATAATGAATGAATGAATAAGTAAACACATATATTAATAATGATTAATAAGCAAACAACTAAATAAACAAATGCATGAATGAATAAACTAACCAACGAACAAACGTGTAAGATAAGCGCCAAATTCACGGACGCACTCTTGCAACCGACTAGCCTGCAGATAGTGTGCACATATCTACCGGTAGCTATAGTAGAAACGTTAAGCTAATAACGGAAAGTGCAACATAGAAATTTGCATTGAAAGGATTTCTTATTGGATTATAAATATGTTTTGCCGTTGTCGATAATGACATTTTAAGAGAGTTTGGTTGAAGTATCAGGTCATTGTTATTTTTCACATTCAGATTCGTCAAATTCCCTATTATTAACAATTTGTGAATGATAACTCCACTACGAAAGTCGTTTGGGAAATTGATGCCAGGCCCGATATGTGGATCCAAAGACAATCAATCACGACGCTAAACGACTCCACACAATTCCTAATAATGTTGTGATTACTTGATTAAATAAACATATGACAATATAGTATTAATATTATTAATTACTAATATGATTACTAATATTATTACTATTATTATTATTATTATTATTATTATTAATAATAATAATAATAGTCAGAAATGCATACGTTACACAACTGACTATAATACATTAGATTTTATACAACATAGTGTGTATATAGGCTACTAGATTATGTATTTGTTCATACCACACAGTAGGACTACCAAGTTGTACTAACAGAAGGTAGGTAGGCTGAGAAGTAAAACAACTCGTCTCAGAAACAAATCCCCTTGCTACACGAGGAATTGCATATTGGCAGCACGGACGTTCCAATAATTGACTATTTAAGACCAACTGCTCAGTTTTCGTGACAAAACTGACAACGAAGATATTGGTAGCGCCTGGTTACTTCGTGTCTTGGTGTGATAAGGAGATATAGATTGCTACGTATTCACCAGTAAAGTGAGATGCCGTCAATACGTTGCAGTTGGTACACGCATTAAGAATTACATGTATTTTCTACAAGGAAAAACGGCATAGAACATTTGATCCAGTGCGATATTTGCCAGACATTTTGAAAGAACATCAGTATGGAATTCTTACGTAAATAAATACCAGTTAGAATACAAAGAGATATATGATATTTCTTAGTTTTCAAAACTTACGACATCCTATGCCTAGATGTATGTCTTCTGAAAATGGGCTTGTGAAATTATTTTGAAAATAGGCTCGTGAGATGTGAATATGTAAATTGGGGTACACGGCAAAACATATCGAATACCGGTATCCATTATGGATTCACCCCGGGTCCAAGTACATAGGACACCTGTGTATCGGGTGTCCTGAACTGTTCCTATGCAGGACACCCAACTCTCAGACATTGCTCAATTGACATAGCTAGTAGGGTGTCCTAACACAGGAAACATCCGTTAAAGGTGTCCTTTCACAAAGCTCTCTTATCCGCTAACCATAGCGCTGTCTTTGCAGTGTATTATCTATTGGCAAAAATGTATGGTCTCCTACTAAGTCTTAGTAGATAAGAGGGCCTCGTGAGATAATACCCAGGACACCCTATGCATGGGTGTCCTACTAGGATCCTGGAGGGATTCATACACTGATCTTAACCCTCCCCCTGCCGGATAAGGCACAGCTCTTTGGGGCATCTCTGGTTTACTTCAGCATAGTGTATTTAATTACGCCTTGCATTGCTTTAACCATCTCACTGCTGAAGTATACGCATACTCTGCTCTTTAGGGCATCTCCGGTTGTCCTCAGCATGGAGAGGGTTAAAGACGGGTGGCTAGTGCCAGACGTATTGAATACCAATCTGGTTCCTCGTTAGAGGATGTGAGGTATCCGTTGTTGCCGCCAGAGGTAGCTGCTATATGGCTTCAAGTGGATTTCGTCAATAATTCATTTATTTAAGATTACCCACATGGGCTAAATAAGTTCGCACAACCTTTTCATTCCTACTAAGAGTTAAATAAATAAAGTTATCATGATAATTATATTGTAATCTACACCTGGTGTTACAGACTACGTACGGATGCTATTCTTGTGTAATGCGTAATTAACCCACATTCCGCCGTCAGGTCTCGGCTCTCAAGCGATTCATCTTGATATTGTTATACAGATGTACATGAATCATTGAATAATACGTCAGTATTATATTACAATGTACGAACTGGAAATTGGAAAGACTAGATTTAATAGAGTATCATTTACCTGGTACATGTACAGTATATTTATTTAGTAAGGCGTCATTGGTACTAATATATTTCTTTTTATTATCTTGGATATTGTTGCAATGTGGCATATAAAGAATAATACAACATATTAAGTTGTCGTTTTGGACCGTTTTGGACATATAATCGCCTTTTTTAACCTCCAAATATATTGTGACCGCTGTAGGATAGGTAAAATTCCATTTTACACTTCCTGTATAACCCGAATAAAATACCGTAAAATCTCTGGTTACCCGACTAAGGGAGATAACTCTAAACATCGAACTCGGTAACTCGGCGACCACTGGCACAAATGGGATCTAGTGATAGTTTATATATGCAACACCAACTATTGCAAAACATACAAAGCAGTTCTTTAGCAAAAATGTTGCAATGTTGCAGTTTATATAAACACTAGTAATCTGGAAGACGAGAAACCAGACAGGGGAGGTTTAATACTATATTTTGACCTATCACAGCCAACACTGTTGTCAATTACGTATATTTCAGGCTGCATAGATGTCTAATATGTTGTTGTAATTCTCCACCGGTTCCTTGCAAAATACAAATAAATGTCATGCTTTCATTTCATCGTCAATTGCTGATCAAATTCATGATGATGTCTGATGTCTATTGGTTTCGACTTCTCTACATGAAGATTATCTTTCCGTTAATTTAATTACTTGGACATTATAACTCGAATCCCACACTAGAACTATAAGCATTGCATTGGAAACAGAGATAATGCAATAAAAAACAGTTTAAACCTCAGTATGGAAAAGGCAATGAAACACTTTTAAGACTTCAGAATGTAATGCCGATTGAAACGTATTCAACTGGTGGTCATTAAGACACTTTGAAGGTAGAAAACGTGTGTGAAGTTATCGTGCATATTAACTACCCTTTAAAATAAGTTTAACGTTAACATACGTTTGAGGTTATATAATTACAGCAATGGCTAACATAGGTAAATACACACACGAATCATATTAGCATCTTCTGAAACAAACGAACACTAAAGCCAACACAAATAGAAGAAGGTAAGTGTCCTGTTGCAGTTCCTAATACAATCCTAAAAGGATCTTGGCAGGACACATTCAGCTCGGGTGTCCAGTTCTTGGCTCGGACACCCACGACACCTGTTGTGACATTGCCTAATTTACGTCCGTTAAAAGGCCTTGGATAATACAGATCACTAATCGCCCTTCGCTCCATGTTCATCCTAGGCCGAGAAGCTATGACCGTCATTGTACAGCTGCACTATGACTGTCAGAGCTTCTCGGCCTATGTTCATCCTCGCGTCATTAATACATACAAATACAACGGAGAGGTCATCTTAAATTTAAATACTTACCTAGCTTCTGAATACAAATTAAAAAGATCAGTCAATTTGAGAGCTCATCTTAAGAAGAAATATTTGTCATATCTTGTTGACAACATGAGCGTCAAAATGATAGCCACTTTAATACACACAGGGTTTGGATTGGACTGCATATTTAGAACACACTATGTTCATTCTACTGACTATAGAGAACGGAGTATCATGTTGCTCAGGATCATTGATAATGTTAAGCAGGTAATGGTCACACTTTTAAAAGGATGGATTATATTATGAACGTGTGAATGAACACAAGCTAATAATTTGTGAGTAAATAACCAAGGCATGGAGATATTCTCTGGTGACCCGCTTGATTTTTCTTTCGCACCACGCGATTTTATGTAATTTCCGCATGAATGTACAATGTAACTATACGTGGGCCTGACGCCAACATATATACGAAATAAACTTATTATTATAATGACCATGTATCGTAGGAGCTGTCGGTAGAGTGTGGGCGAGAGTTGACTTGTAATAATTCTGATGGTTCAGTGTCGGGAACCGTTATATAATAGAATAAAGCATTGCAATTTACTCATTTGCAGATGTCGTGGAACATTACTTCTATCGATTATCTGCCTGTATCACCTTCTCCTGTCAGTGGAGGAATTATTCGAGGTTGTACACGTCAATTTCCTCGCGGTAAAAACAGTATGCTGTAGATTGTCCTACAGAGAACTTAAAGGGACAATGTCATCTTTGTTGTGCGTGGGTAGGTTGAGAACGATGGAGTTTATTTCCCGGACTGGCACCCGGAACCAGAAAAGTATGAGGTCTATTCCTTGAACCCGGACTTGAGGTATATTCCCCGGGTCCGGATGAGGTATATTCCCCGGACCCTGACTTGAGATATATTTCCCAGACCCGGTCCCAATGTCCGGCGATCTGATTGGCTCCCCCGGTTAGTATTACGGTTAAGCCAATCAGATTTCCAGGAATTGGGTTCGTTTCCGGTTAATAGACGGGAAGTTCGGGCCCGGTTCCGGGTCCGGATTCAGGGAAATGATTTCACCAGCAAAAACTTGCAGTGTATCTGGAGGGTTAGTTTCTGTCTCACCTTGAGGCGCAGGTGGGGTTGCAGTGAAGATTTGTCAAACACACAGCGGTTGAAAGGTTTTTGGAAGTACAAACATGATTTTATGTATGTCAAGTGAATGTACTTTGCAGTTATAGCTAAGAACTAGTCCAAAACAACCATAACTATCTGTGATATTATGCCTTTAAGAGTGTCAGTTCTATATGTTACGATGTTCTGTCTAATGCTGCACCCAGCTGTTTAACTCCTGGACAACGTCTTGGCAGACCTCGGAAGCACAAGGACATGAAATATCGGTTGTCGAAGGCCGCAGACTAAATACACCGGAAGTGACACACCTTGATGAACTGTACGACCCCCCAGAGGATCCAATGAGAAAACGCCTGTCAATATGGACCCGTGACTGAAGGACTTTGAACACTTTACTCTTTCTTCTGGAACATCTGAAGTAGCCGAATGAATGCGTCCTAATCCGTAATTCTTTATAGTAGGCGGAGCAATCGAGACCAAAGTATACAAATCATTCTATTAATCAGCTATGCTTTATACGCAGTTTAGTTAGGATGGACACCAGGACCTAGTCGTATTACCGTTGGGAGTCAATTCCAGTCTCATGGTAGATATTGACTCATAAATTCCATTAGAAGTGACATCTGATTCATTCTACTGGTATGTTTAAATTACGTCTATGTTTAGTTTTTGTGGATCAATTTAGACCTTCACAAAGACTCATTACGTGAATGAATAGGTAGTACACGCTGCCTTAAGGGACAGCACCGGGGAACTTTATTGGCTTTAGTATTTCGCTAGGAGATTATAACACGGATGAAGGTTAGTGGTGTTAATCTACTACACTATAAAGGCATACAATCACATATATATCGATTACTGTTATAGATTATCCACGGAGTCATACTTTGAGTCATCTGTCTAACATAAGAAACAGTTTACCAATAAAACATGAAGCATTGAACGAGATAAATCAACATACTTAGTTTCTTTCGGTTAAAGGTATTGATATAGGCATGTTAGTGTATCAATTATAATACATGGAACTTAAAATAAATTCTGTTTAATATCAAAATAGTGATCATTGGCGCATTAGGAAATAGGAATACGTGTCGGGTTGAATCCAGGGCTATTGTAGTTATTTTGCATCTCCGGTATTAAGTTTAAATAATAACAGCAGTATGTGACAATGTGAACGTCATAGAAACCCCACATGCTTCATATCTCGATGAAGTCAAGACGGTCCTGGAATTTGCTCACGTGAACCGACTTGTCTTCATGAGGCCATAAAGCAAGTCGCTTCCGACGTCATTCCTTAAATGGAGTTTTATTATAAACAAACAACACCTCATTGTATTTCACTATCCTACTGTCAATTATATAATAAATAGAATACTCAACTGTGTTTCCAAAATATCATGTTTTATGTTATCTCGTGAAGCGGGAGGCTATATTGTCACTCGTGACTTGACTTGGAAACACAGTTAAGTATCCTCTATTTATTTGTTATGTTTAAAGTATCAGAGTTACCCCCGAGAGACTAACATTAACCTTTGAAAAACATGATTCTAGAGTGAAGAAAACTAGGTACTTTGAGTACCCAGTCGATAAGGAGTAGTAGTCAGGGTTATTATGGACCTTCATAGACTCTCCGTTGGGAGGAGCTTTCATAAGGAATTATCTCTAACGTCATGAGTCGAATTGGTTCTCACTTGTGTAAACGTTGGCCTCATGTGTGTAGACTAGGTCCTAACACATTTATACTTTCTCATGACGTACATAAACTTGGTCGTAACCTGAGTAGACTTGATCCTCATGGGAGTATTCGTGGTCCTCACTTGTGTAGAGACTTGATCCTAACGCACGTAGATTTTGTTCTCACGTGTGTATACTTGGTCCTAACCTGAGTAGACTTGAACCTTATGTGACTATTCGTGGTCCTTACTTGTGTAGAGTCTTAACGCATGTAGATTTGTTCTCACGTGTATATATATGCACTTGGTTCTCACGTGTGTATACTTGGTCCTAACGTGAGTAGACTTGAACCGTATGTGAATGTTCGTGGTCCTCACTTTAGAGACTTTGTCCTAACGCCCGTATACTCGATCCTAAAGCAGGTAGATTCGGTCCTCACGCGTGTAGAATTGGCCCACAATCAGCCAATTTCAATTTCAATATGACCTGGTATTTGACCTTTACTAACGTTGTGATTCGACCTGTAAATGTTCTAATAACGCCATACAGCTGTCGTTAGAGTGGACTTATAAACGTAGATATCTCACTTCAATGGCTGTTGGAGGTAATTAACCTATTCCGTGTTGATGGAGCTGCCCTGATGACATAGAGACATCTGGTAATCTGCTAAAGCCCTTTTATGAAGAGTGTTCTTCCGTGAATGGCCCATTACACAGAGCTCTGCCCTGTAGGAACTCATCCCTTGTAAGGTATATCTATGATAGAACGTAATATGGCCATGTCAGTCTGGCTATGAGCAGCAGTAGTAGCCATATAGACTTCATCTCCCAGGATAGTCATTCCATACACTGGCGTCCTTCGGGAATCAAGGATATACCCTACAGGGAAGTGATTTCCATTAATGTTGAAGTTAGACACTTGAGATGTGGGTTGTGTTCGCTGTCGGTAGGCCGTGATGCGATAATCGCAGGAAGTAGGGGAGGCTGTGTGTTACAAGAGTGGATTCTAATAGTTAATTATCCATAATATACGATCGTGTAGGAGTGATATTAAATGGATTAGGAAATTCTCCCTAGGATTGTGAAATAATTGAATTCCATACTATTGGTGTTATGCGTGTAAGTAATATCTTTATTGGTGTAAATTATTAATAAATGTATATTATTACATTGGTATTATGCGTGTATAGAATATCTTTATTGGTATCAAGTTATTAATAATTGTATATTTTTGTTCTATTAGTTACGCGTGTTTATGTAATGCCGTTATAATATTGGTATCATTTATAGATAATTTAAGGCTCCGCACTAATTGAAGATCATTTCATTGGTATTATGCGTGTATATGTGGTGTAATTGGTATAATATATATATGGATAATTGTATACACTTTCATTAACTCTTCGTGTGCTAAAAAAAACCCCAAATAAATATATAAATACAAACAAAGCAAAAGAAACAACAACACAAAAAACAACAACAACCTCTTCGTGTACTAATGTCGCTATCCGTAGAATGTATGACTAATTGTATATCATTCCATTAGTTATGCGTGGAAGTAATGTCGTTATTGATATAATTTATAAATAATTGTATACCATTCCGTTCACATGTCGTTATTGGTATCATTTATAACACAACATGTTAGGTTTCTGTAATTGGAAACCGAACTTGCGGTTTATTCCCCGGACCCGGACCCAATTTCCGGCAACTGATTTTTATTCATATGTTGTGTAACGTACGTGAGTCAATCAGATCGGATATTGAGTCCGGGTCCGGTCAGTAGACCGCAAGTCCGTGTCTGGTTCCGGTTCCCGGTCAGGGAAATAGATCTAACCTCGGCCGTGATGAAAACGTAAAGAAATACATTATCAAGCGAATGTATTTCAACAGTAAACCTAACCACAGACGTCTAGGAATAATAATCCCAATTATATTTACTACCGATATTTCCAAACTGAATTCTACAGTGATAATTAAACAGACATAATGATAATTCAAAGTAGACTCAACTGTTACTACAGCATTTGATGAATGAATTCAGACGTCATCTTCCTTCCCCTCAATGGAAAGCTTGATAGTAATGTGAATTACCTTAATGCGTCTTTTTAGTAAATACATTTGTAATACATATTAGCTAATATTTCCTGAGTGCTTATTCATAGGCTTGACTGCGGTATCTAGTGTGTTTACGGAGTCATAACTCGAAAATCCGCCCTGTTGAAGTATGGAGTCGTTTCGTAAGTATAGCCAAGGGCCACAGGTCGATACCTTAAGCCCCGTGGATCTTCTGGTGTTTCAGACCGGAAGATGGGATGATTTAGTAGTAGCTTACTGGCGAACGCGACTACTAGACGAGCTATGGCAGTTGAGTGAAGGGAGAAAAGTCTTGAACGTTAGATCATTGAAGATATGTCTGGACGAGAGGGAAGAGTAAGGACATGAGGCTAAAGGTTGATTAACACCCTCCATAGAAGCAGACAGTTCGAATCCAGACTTTACAAAACTGCACAGTGCTATGGTTTGCTATATACATTCCAATCAACTTTAAACATAGAGTGTATTGCCAGGATATATACGGTAATCTAAGAGAGAGAGAGAGAGAGAGAGAGAGAGAGAGAGAGAGAGAGAGAGAGAGAGAGAGAGAGAGAGAGAGAGAG
>JAUTBZ010149282.1:0-11904 GCA_032361785.1 Lepetodrilus galriftensis
CGTAGCGCTGAATGTTGCAGTAAACCTGCGAGCACCGGCTGGTACTGACGGACCAAGGATGATAACAGCATTGCCACTCTACAGTCAGCGCATCCTATCAATATCGTGTCAGAAAGGTAACTTTCGCGAACATTGATGCCGGGACCCCCGGGGCGGGATTTGAACCTGGAACCTTTGGCTCTGAAGTCCAACACTCTACCACTGCGCTACTTCATTTTCTTATTTAATTTGCCCTAACCCAATTAAAAAAATAAAATATATTGCACCAGTAATAAAATAAATCTGTTTATATAACGATCACCAGGGCTCATACAGTAGGCGGGCCCATTACTAGGGTCTATCAGTAGGGCTACTATCCAGTAGGACCTATCAATTGGGCCCATCAGTGGCACTTTAAACACCATTAACCTTTCACCTTCTGTGGACAACCACAGATGCCCTGTGATGGAGTGACAGCATAGCATCAGATCAATACCTGAACAATCTAAGAACATGAACAGCGAAACAAACTTGAGTTTGATATTTTGCTCAGCTGAGGTTTCTCACATTCACTCAGCGATGTAATGAGTAAGATTTCAGCTGGGTTCGAGTTTTTACTCAGCAATGAGTCAGTGGGATAAAACTCAGCTGAGCAATTATGATCTGATAGAGCCCACGTGGAAATACTTTCCGAGACAACCACATGACCTACAATCTAACCCAGATAAATTTTGATTCCACACCAACAAACTTCATCAGATCATACGGAATGCACAGAGAAATGACAGACAACTACTGAGAAATGACAGAATGCAGTTGTACAATTTCTGAAAAATGACAATGTAATGCAAAACTATTGACTGTTTTCCTAATGCGATGTACAACTACTGAGAAATGACAAAATGCAATGTACAACTTCAGAAAAATGACAGAGCACAATGTACAACTATTGACTGTTTTCCTAACGCAATAAACGAGGTATAACAGTAGTAATAACAACGTACTCACAAGTGTATCGAGGGTTTACATACGAGATTCCGTCACGAGGAACCACCTTCCATTACAACCTGTCAATCATTGTCAATGACAATCACTTCCATGCACAATCCGGTTGTCAATTTCGCATTGTCAAAAGGTTATGTTATATCAACTCTTAATCCAGGTATGCAAGCACAATCGCTATTGACGAGGGCTGATTATAGCCCTAAAAAGGAGTGCGAAATGAACGCGGAAACTGTTCAGAGGAGAAGAGCTGCCTGTCATAACCTGTTTTATAGATACGTGATTATTTATATCAGACTAAACCTTATGAGCGACCTGCTAACACCCACAAAGGTCACAGGTTATGGGGACACTCAATTGTGTAATATCATCACTTCATGAATAGTTGTTTTAAAAAATAATTCAGTGATGTACAGAAACTGAAATCTGGTAGGCTAAGTCAACAATGCAGTTGATTTAGAGCTATAAAAAAAATGATTGTTAATGATAAATAAATATGGGATATAAAAATATAAGATAGACATATAAATATAAATGTAAATAATTAAATATAGCATTTGATTTCACCCATATAAAAAACAATATATATCTACTATCAACATAAACTTTGAAATAAATAAAAATGCATTTATAAACATACATAGAAATTAAAAATGTGAATAAATACATTAATTATTAAAATTATTAAAAAATAATAAATTTCTGACCCAAAGTACTCTATCCATTGCCTCCAACCAGTCCTGCCGAATTTCCCAAAATAACGCGAATATTCATAAATAACACTTTCATCTAACAAAATGACATATGACCTCATAATCACCTCTATCATCAATGACACATCAAAACATATATTTACGGAATACATCCATCAAAATCGCTACCATACCTGTCTCTTAATGAGTAAATATCCGAGAAACACCTACGTAAGGTCATCACCTGATGTGAGGTATCATTGATAAATCTACAAACAGACACAAGAAAATCTCAAGCCTAAATTGCACATTTAGCAGTGTATCGTTTAGTGATAAAACTCACGAAATACACCTCCCTGAAACGACGAAATGCCGAGCAACGTTGATCTACATCAATAGACAGCGCTGCCACCCGATCTTCAACCTGCACTAAGCATTGTATTGGGGTTAGCGTGCGAGATATCGATCGTGAAATTGACCCGAAATAGACAAGAGGAGTCGTCGAATGACCTGGCATTGAGTTTACAAGATCTTAACGTCCGCCAAAGATAAACCGTGACATAGTTGACGTAGTTTTACCTATCATGGATGACCCTAGCCTGTGCTACAAAGTTCTTTTGCTTGATGAAACGAGCAAGTAAGTATTGTGTATATTTTTGATTAACGATCTGTTAGACGGTAATGAATTGGATAGTAATAGACGTGTAAAAATGTTCGATTGAGAACCATGTTGACGGATAAATACTTAGACAAATCGTTCGTTGATTACATACCTTGTTCTTTTTTGTTTTTGTTTGGATTGGCGTTTAACGTTGCTTTTAAGATAATTTTGCTCATATTAAGGTTTGTCATTTCATGGCTGGTGAAAACCTGCCACATTACCCATCTACCCTACCATTTATCAACCTATTCACCTTCCCATTAATCCACCCATTCATTCATCCTTTCATTCACCATTGAATAAATTGTCACTGCTACATTCAGCGTTACAGATATCGCGGGTTTTCTCCTGCTTTAAACTGACAAGCTGTAATAAAAGTGAAAGATTCTTGAACGCGGCTCTAAACTCCAATTCATAAAAAAACACAAAAAAACACCACTAAATTATCACGAAACAAGGTGAAAACCTGGGTATCGTTTCACAAAGCTCTCATATCTACTACAAGACCATAAGCACTCTCGTAGCGATCTCATACACATGGGCGACTGAGCACTTACGCGAGAGCTATGGTTGATTATGAGAACTTCCAGATATGATACCCAGTCGTTTTCACCCCCACAAGTTGTGTTCCTACTTTACAAACAACACTACAGGAAGATCGATCTAACAACCATAAACTTTGACACAAACTCGAAACATTTTACTTACCACCAGATCTGTCAAGCTAAAGAACCCTGGCCCCGCAGTGACACACTTTAACAATAATACACCTTGACAGTTTTCAACTGAATTGCAAATTGGTTAAGATGACCTGAAATATGATCCCGACCAATGGTGTGGTCTCGCTTCAACACACACCGCTATCTGACAACTTCACACCCAGTTGAGTCAACATGAATGAAATTGACACAAAATAACATGTATACGGCGTATGCAATTGAATTGAAACTTCGAAAATTGACTTGCAATTTATTTAAAAATTGACGTGAAAATTAAAATCACAAATGTATGTAATTGACATGAAACTCCGAAATTGACATGAAATTTATCATATTTGTATGTAATTTATTTTTAAATTGACGTGAAAATTAGAATCACGAATGTATGTAATTTACATGAAACTCCGAAATTGACATGAAATGTATCATGTACAGTATGCAATTCACATGAAACTTTAAAATATAATTTATCCAACATACCTGTTTAAATTGTCAATATCCAAAGCAAATATTAAAGTGTAAAAAAAATAACGGTATTCATCTTCATATCCCTTTGAATTTTGAATCGTCAAATATATCCAATTGAAATATACATGTAAAAAAATATTATCATATCTTCTTCGAGTCCTTTGAAATGTCAGTGTCAACAGCTACGCACTTCTCTGTCCATTGTACATTAAGTTAGTACCCCGAGTGCTCTATATTCCATTCCGGAGGGTATACACGGCTCCTTTCAGTATACAGTATACAGTATACACACCCACTGGGTAACGGGGCGATGACAGAGGGGCAATGTACGACACGTCAATTTCTGGGTGATTAATAGACAGTTCATAAACACAAGCTGGTCGACTATCTGGTGGTATGTAGACAGACAACGACCTAGTCTTGGGGTAGACCCTTTTCAGGTGGGTTTTATTAACAATGACCTGGTATATGTACTAACTGTCAGAATTTAAGGGAACAATGATATTGATGTTTATATTACTATCAAATATGGACACATAGAGGAGTAAATTCTAAAATGAGTCAATTAATATTTTTATGAAATTTACGATACATGCGAGATAATGCATTTAATGAAATTTACGATACATGCGAGATAATGCATGGGCAATGTTAACCTCATACGTGCTTTCACCTGTCTTTTGGAGTTGTGTAATGCTGGTACTTATGTTTTGCTGATTTGTTTTTATTAATTACCAGTATAATTATCCATTCCCTTACTTTGTGATGGTAGTATATATTCAGGTAGTTTTTTAACCCTGTACTTTACACCTTATATAGTCTATTGTAGCGCTGAATGTTGCAGTAAACCTTATTGTAGTGCTGAATGTTGCAGTAAACCTATGAGCACCAGCTGGTACTGACAGACCATGGATGATTTCTGCAATTGCCGCATCCTATAAATATCGCGTCAGAAATGTAACTTTCATAAACATTGATGCTGGGCCTCCCGGGGCGGGATTTGAACTCAGGACCTTTGGCTCCAAATTTCAAACTTTGAGGATTTAAAAAACAAACCATTTTATTTCTTTTCTAAATTGGGGTTTAGAACCGCTTTCATGTTTCTTTCACGTTTATCATGGATGTCAGTTGAGGGCATGAGGAAACCCACAACATCCGTAGCACTGAATGTTGCAGTAAACCTGCAAGCACCAGCTGGTACTCACAGACCAAGGACAATAACTACACTACATGTATTACTTACTACTCATCCCAATATTTTCATGGTAAATAATTCCAATGTGAAGACAATACCTGGGTTGAGAGGAGGAGTCAGAATCCAAGTCAAACTCAAACCTTCCAGTTTTAGAAGAAGAAAACAAAACACTGAAATTACCTTTATCACGTAAATTCCTCTATTAGGGAGACTGCACCAAGGGAGATAACTAGCGGAGGGGTCAAATTCTTTACCCTGCCTTGTCTATTTCGCGTCTATTTCTAGGAGCATACTTTAGCAGCTTGTTAACACTAATCAGTTGGTCTGTCAAGGCAAGAGGATGCACATGCTCCCCGGAAGCAGGATAAGAAGCCATTAAGACTTACATAGAGATGACCAGATGTGTCGAGAGAGAATACATTGATAGTAAAACCAAGTAAACTCTCACAAACATTCTATGGTAAAAGAGATTGTTTTGTGTTAGTTGAATTACCCATTGTAGATTATACAGCCCTGGGCCCAATATTACGAAACTTTTCTAGTACGATTATATACTCAAGTTCAAATTTTATATATATGGGATTTTGTGAACAAAACTTTGACCTGTGCATGAGAAAGTACTCAGAAAAGTTTCATAATCTCCTGGTCCCAAGATTACGAAACATCTGTGGGTGGGTGTCTCTACCAGAGAGATGGTTAACCCTCTCCATGCTGAAGGCAACCAGTGATGCCCTCAAGAGCAATGGCCATGGCTAATCCAGCAAGGAGAGGGTTAATAGAGTCAGAATTATTATGCACAACAGCAAAAAGTCCAGCACAGATTTGTCTGGAAATTTAAACATAAGCCATCTCTCCGAGAAACTGGATTCCTGCGTCTTTTAAAACAAAAAGCACTGGGATATGAACTTTGTTGATAAAAATCTTCGACAGCTGGGAAACGTTGTGGAAAGATTCGGCCCCTTTGCCACTTTCTTGCCAGAGATATGCTTTTCTAAAAATAACGCTTTGTCTATTTTCGTTGGTTACCCCCAATTGAAATCGTATTGCTGTTTTGTTTTGGTAGGAATAGTATCAGAGATTTTCTTTTTCTTTTCTATGCATAAATCTCCTGTTTTATCAGTATGAGTTTGACTACCGTAAATTGTTGAAAAAACGGGTTGTTTAACCCTATCCATGCTGGAGGCAATCGGAGATGCCCAGGTAAGCTGTGTCTATGTCTAATACAGCAGGGAGAGGGTTGTATACTCCCCATGGAGTGTACACTGATCCATTGACCGGGGTAATAATAATGTAACGCTATGAGCATGCTTCTGAAGCATGGGTTTGGCGCAATATAAATGCGCTTATTATTATTATTATTATTATTAATAATGAAATGCGTGATAGTATTTGTCTTTCTTGTTGTTGTCAAGTTTCATCATTGAATATGGGTGAACGTTTCTTGCAGTGTAGTGTAGGTTATATTATATTAGATGTTTATATTATATCTGTGTACAATCAAGCATAAACTATGCTATTTGTGTTTGTGTGATTAACATGCAGATTCCCAGAACTTTGAGAATGCTCATACAATGTCTTCCCCGTCGATCATATCTTCACACAAATATAATCAAGGAAACAGAAGCATGCTAGTACAATAATTAATACAGTTTTGAGATGAAATCCCAGCAAATTGACTCCTTACAATCTGCTATTATTGAATGTGTCCCTTACGCAATTGTACTCACCTCAGAATCTGCTGTGAAATCAACAAGTAAATTTCCATCCACCGTCCCCTTGCTTTCAATGGTTGGACTGGGCCTAAATGGGTCAAACTCATCAACAACTTCAGTTTCCTGGGCTTTCCCATTTGTTTCCGAAGGGGTGGAGTCCCCAAAGTCCAGTAATGAATCAAACTGAGACATTTTCACACTCTTCAACTTTCACACGTTATACCTGAAACATACAAATAACGTAATTAAATTTACATGACAGAAACATGAAACATTTTAAAAGTTGAAAACTACATAGAAATTGAAACATAAAACACAAATTAAAAAATACGGTAAATAAAATGGAACAAAAACAAAAAAAAAGATTTGAAACACCATTTCTAAAATAAAGGATAATATTTTAAACATAATTACAATGTGAATTTTTTATTTAAAAAAAAAAGTAATTGAAAATGATTTTTAAAAAGTAATTAGACAAAAGAAATTGAAAAATTCAAATATTGAAAACAAAAATTGAAACAAAGTTGAAGTAAACTTTCGTATGGCTTGAAACTCAAAATGCCTCCACAGAGCTGTCAACTAACTGGCAGAGCATATGTTCATTTACAACATCTTCATCTTGAAGAGAGTTACATTCACATGTACGTATACTTGACAACAGCCAAATTTATTCTGTCTGTTTTCAGAACAGTTCTGTCTGCAGTCGATGAAACAAATGTCCACTGTCTTAAGTGCACACCATCAGACAGTGTTATTCAATCTCGTCTGTCTGCCTGCTTCGGTCTGGCAACTTTTGAACAGCGCTGGCAACTTTTCAAAGAATTTCGCCTATTTCCCATTTACATGAGCACATTGTGTTTTCAAGACCGGCTAATTCGACTTCCGTGTCCTGCTTGAAACCCGTGCAGTTTTTAGGTTCAGCGCTTCTTGTTCGTTTATTTTATATTTAAATATTAATATTTTAATTGCGTTTCAAAAGATAATATACGGTATTCGTATCCAGTAAGCCCTGGTTATAACACAGAAATTGAGGTCCATGACAAGGCCCCCTATGTTATCATACCTGCAGTATACCATCCAGTATAACCCAGCAGATAATGGGTACCCGGAAGGTATGGGAAGGTATGGGCATGTGAGTGATAATCTTGAAGTGACTTGAAAGGCAGACTGGGTTTGTATACTCCCCAGGGAGTTGAGAAGGAAAATGAGTGCACTTTCAAGAGTGGAATTAGTGCTAATAAATGTGCATATCATAACCATCACCATCATCATCATCATCATCATCATCACCATCATTAATAATCATTCTAAAATATTTATTTATTATTTTTATTTTGTTACAGGAGTTGCAAGTCTTCTTGGATGAGCAACAAGATAAAGAACTGGACACGATCCGACACTGTTAAAAGTGGTAAGTAACCAACTTTAATACCATGATCATGTACATTCTATCATATCATACTTTCCACTATTAAATTCACTTGTTTAACCCTCTCCCTGCTGAAGGCGAGTTAACTTGCCCGATCACATGCAGAAATAGAACACTTTGATTTTATTCAGCAGGGAGAAGGTTAATATTCATTGCATCTCATAAATTATAATGTATTCTCTACACCAAACACTGCATGTAAATACAAATACAAGTACAGTGCTCCCTCAATATAACGCTGAAGTTGGGGTCCATGACATGTCACCCGCGTTATAATACCTGCGTTATATCAACGAATATAATTGGAGAAAAAAAGGGTTTATTTTTATTTTTATTTTTATTTTTTAAATGGGGTCCACGTTGGACCCCACTTGTATCCGAATCCGCAGTGCATCGAAGGGCGTTATATTGAGGGAGCACTGTACAATTAATTTATTGTAATTTTAATAAATAATATTATTTACAACATTGACATCATCATTTTAATTATATGAAATTATGAATGTAATTAGTTCTGGCTCCAATATTACGAAAAATTTTGAATACAATATCATAATCTCTGGGCCAGGGGGATGTGAAAAAGCAATATTTTCACATACAATTTATTAAACAAATAGTTAAAGTACGAGTCATACTAATCACTAATGCTATTGTGAGCCCTTGACATCACTTTGGATCAAAGCTGGCTAGGATTGGTTATAATATTATTAGGTAATGAATGGCGTCTAACTTCTGACGTCGTGCTGCTTAGGGCTTCTAGCATTACTACTAATTACCATCTAAACAGGCTGTATACGACTAATACATCTTAACATTACATACATATTTCTATTAAATACTGTGCATAATAGACACAGGCCCCTATTAGAAATGCACTAGTCAACCAATTTAACCTTATTCATGCTGCAGGCACTCACTGATGCCATGTTTATATGTTACACAAATTATTACAATTATTATTATTACCATAATTATCATTACTATTACTATTACAGTGCTCCCTCGATATAACGCCTTTCGATGCACCGCAGATTCGAATACAATGTGGGGTCCAACATGGACCCCATTTAAAAAAACAAAAAAACACAACAAAACAAAAACAACCTTTTTTCTCTCTCCAATTATATTCGTTGATATAACGCAGGTATTATTACGCGGGTGGCATGTCATGGACCCCAACTTCAACATTATATCGATGGAGCACTGTATTATTATTATTATTATTATTATTATTATCACCATTAATAATATTATTATCATTACTGTTATTATCATAATAATTATTATTAATATTATAATCATAATTATTACTATTATTATTATTGTTATTACTACTATCATCATCATCATCATCATCATTCAAGGTTAATGTAAACCTTCACTAAAGGTGATTTTCTTTTCTCAGGAAAACCTGCTAATATAATTATTCTAGCAATCATCAAGAAATCTATTTTTGTGAAAAAAATCAGGCAAGAAATATTTCCGGATTGAAAATTTAGACACGTGGCCAAATCTATTTAGAGGAAATTCTTTCGTCAGTCAGGTTTTATATACAGAAGATGAAGTAAAGTAATCATTTATTCTTCCATTGTAACATGTGTAAATAAAGTGCCAGATTTAGAACTGCCTACAGAGATCCCAGGAGGAAATGTTATTAGAGATCTTAAAGGCCTGTGGTCTGTCTATACGTCCAAAATAGGGCGAGATGGAAAGTCAACAGAAAATGTCTGGATATCATGGGTGGTTTGGAGTAGTTCTTAGGGGTGGGGTATTCTAAAATTGTATTTATTATTATTGTTTATTTATCATCATCATCATCATCGTCATCGTAGTAGTCGTCGTCATTGTAGTAGTAGTAGTAGTAGTAGTAGTAGAAGTAGTAGTAGTAGTAGTATGTGTTTTATTGCATGGCGTCCAGTGCATTATAAATGCACTATTACTATTATTACTATTATTATCATCATCATCATTATAATTTTTTATTTTTTTAATTATTATTATTAATTTCATATATTTTTTTTAGGGGAAATTTAAGAAATATAAACAAAATTAGTCCAAACAAACTACCCTTTTATTACAAAAGTGTCGGCTTCACCCAAATGCACTCAAAACACACCGCCACATCTCACCACCTTTACATTAAGTGTGTAATCGTAGATAAAACAGCATTAAATCTCCTCCCTCCGTTAATTAAAGAGGCCGTGATACAACAAGCCACTTTATTTAGTATTTAACCCTTTAACATGTGACACGAGCTATGTGGTGTTGATGTCTTAACTTGACCTCATTTGACCTCACAACATGTTAGAAAGTGAATGTACAAACACTCAAAACCTAGCCTTGGAAAGGGACGATGTTAATTAAGAAAGATTTGGTCTTTTATGTTGTATTCTGCAGTAATCTTTCTGTGATGTACTTTTTTTGTGAGAGGAAAAGGTGAACATTTTGTATGTTGGGAGTATCATTTCACCACAAGACATCAATAACCTAAGAATAATAATTGTAGAGCATCAGGGTTAGACGTTCCCACTCGTCCAACGGCTCGATCCATTTCTCCTAATGTTAAAGGTATCCTATGCGCTCGTAGTAATTAAATATTTTGGTATTTATATCATTATTCTGGCAAGTACGTCTTAAGGTTTACCGGTAGTTCCGTCAATGGAGTATTCATACGACCCAAGCTGTCAATTCAGGCACTTGAAGGTAAACAGAATTCACATTCCCTCCTCATCCTACCGGGTACCCATGCCCTGCTAGGTGAACAGAGATGGTTTCTAAGTAAGCCGCTTGCCATAGGACTTGGATTGAATTAATGTTTTACGTCGTGGCGGGAATATCACACCCATAGGCGACGACTGCCATAGGATAACTTTATGCATGTATGTAAAGTGTTAGAAGTTATGCTTTACAAGTAGCTATGCAAACCCTTCAGCAACAAAGGGGTGACAAAGTGGTTACAAAGGATAAAATTACCTAGACATGGCTGCGCAAGCTCATATTCATACAAACTACAATGTGACGCACAGACAATGCAGTCAGTGAATACATAATCCTTATTCATTACTAGCATTAGCAGATAAGAATGAAAAATTATCATAATAAAATTAGCATATAAATGAAGATATAGTATACAACACAGTAAGCGAATTATTGTTTTATGTCGCAGCGGGAATCTTTTACCCATATGCTACGACACAACACATAATGCTGTAGTATGTGTAATAAAAACAACTATTTTATAATAAAAATAAATAATACATATCTGTAATAAATATTTACAATATATCGAGAAAGGTGTATGCTTAGTGCGACATATATAGGCATTGTAACGAAACAATGTAATGAGAAATTTGACAGCGAAACTAATTTGACATTTGATGAGAATTTGATCCGATCTGTGGTAATAACAGATTTGTATTTGATATTATCCGATTATACACACACTGTGTAATAACAGCATTATTATACCAGACATGTAATAATACCAGTATTAAAACAACGAGAACTTATAAGAGCTCACCGTGGTATTAATCATTAACCATTAACAGTAATACTATGCTACGAGAATTTATATGAGCTACGGTACTCACAAAATCTAATAAAAAAAAATTAAATAAATTAAATAAAAAAATATATATTACTATAATGATACTCAAAATGATGTTATCATAATCAATCTAGCAAATCCAATCATTTGTCATCAAATGTATAGCCTGTATTGCTATTTATACATACTAAAACACTAATAGATTTTATGGTCGATCATTGTGCTAATATGTGGAGCATTATTCATGTCTGTGTTGCTTTACAAACATCTACACACAGGTCTACTTGGGGTCGATCATTCATGCTTATTTATCGACTTCCTTGAATACCAGTGGAAAGGTTAAGCAATGAAATATCATTGAGTGCCGCCCTCCCGTTTACTGGCATACTAGCATCATTTCCAGTGTTTACAGCCCTGCCCAGCTGTGGTCCCAGCCCAGCCCAGCCCAGCCCTGCCCAGCCCAGCCCAGCCCAGCCCAGCTCAGCCCAGCATATAGCAGT
>JAUTBZ010149293.1:0-11902 GCA_032361785.1 Lepetodrilus galriftensis
AAGCATAAATTTTAATTGGGTTTTTGGACATTTTAATTGGGTATTTTACGCAAATACGCAGCTTATCTAGAGCTCTGCCTTCAGTATGGAGTGGGTTAAACCTCAACTCATAAGGGCAAAATAAACACGATGGTGGTTTCTAAAATGTTGTGCCGTTTGTATATGACAAGCATAAGAAGCTCACTTGGTTTGGCTGTTCGGACTGTGGTGGGTGTTGGTTTTGACGTCCGGGGTTTGTTCAACGCGCTCTGCTTCAAGTTAGAGCCCAGTGACTCGCCGCCTCTCGCTGCGATCGGGTCGTAATCTTGCATTCCGAAGTTTGCATCGAAAAACTTTTTGAACCATTGTACAAATTCAAAGTTATCTTGAAACTTCCCTTTCACTAATCGGTCAACTGGAACAATCTGATAGAAAACAAAGAAACTGTGTTACTTTATTATTGTCTATTAAAGTGACGTGAATTAAAATATGATAAAATACAACAATAACATAGAATTTCTTTTTTTCACATGGAGTATATTTTTTTAAACGAAAGGAAGTTATTACCGGTACTGGTATTCCATACCTTTAACTTTGTAAAGATAAGGTACATACAGTATATGATATCAACATTGGAAGAATTTGCCACGTGATACTTGGAACACTGGTATTGTCTCTACATATAGCCACGAATGGCAATATATTGGTAAAATAATGCACAATACAAATTGAAAATGCTTCATTCTGCACAGATCACGCATGTTAAAATAAAATAGCACAACTTTGACATGCACATTCACAATCTCATCAAAATATTCCCACCAACATGATCTGTCAAGTTAATTTTGATATCCAAATGTGGACATTTAACAAAATGATTCTCACTCAAAAGGAATACTGATAATTTTACTGAATAGCAACGATACCCAAGCACCTTCTCTATACACAAGCCTCAAGTTAATAAAATGGCAGTCTAAGTTAAAACTGACTCTTTACAAAGTTATAATTAATATTGTTTAAAATTAATTAATTAATTATTTTTATAAAATTAACCATGGCATTACTGTAATTATTTTGTAAATGTATTATTAAATAGCTGATATAAAGGGACTAAAAAAAATTGATAAAGATTTAATAACAGACAGTCGATCTAAAATGCACAAGTTATTTATTGTTTCAGAAAAACTTATTTAACTGATGGAGATATTTGAAAATTTGAATGATGAATAAAACAACATGCACATATAATATATGAAAATGAAGCAATTTCATGATAGAACATTATTTTGAAGACGTTTATATTATTTACATGTAAAGTCTAAAAACATACAAACAGTAGCAGTAAATTAAAATGGAAAATTATTTGGAAGCATCTAAAAACATACAAATTAATATAAATGATTTATAGAGTTCCTATAATTAGCATATTTACTTGTCTTAATTAGTAGTATATTAAAATAATTAACATCAAAAGCTTTGCAAGTTGCAGATCCTGCAAGTTGGATAAGAAATGTTACAAGTTGATACAAATTATGTTAAAAGTAATAAAAGCATCAGCCTCCTGGTTTTAGTGTAAAGAATATTAGCGCTTTCTAGATTGCAAAGCGATGACAAAATGTCAAAGATTGATAAAAACCTCACAAATGTAAGTGAAGACACAGATATGGTTCAGTAACAACCACACAGCAATATACAACAGGAACAGAAATACTGTCAGGATGTCAGGTACTTCAAACCATTTAGAATATGTAAATAACAGAAATAATCCATGTCCTACCGTAAATCAGTTTCACAAGCAACTGATAATATTACTTATTAACCATTTACAGCAAACATTAGTATTATCGGTGGAACTTGTGGGCTTGAGTACCTTGACCAAACATGGCAACATAAAATATGACCAGCAATCATTATTTTTTAAATTTAAATTTAATACAAAGGGAATATGTTAAATTTGAACTGTTAATTCATAAAAAAAGCTTGTTATGGCTGGATGTCAGAAAGAAACATGTGCAACAAACTCAAATTCTTGTGAATATTGCAAGCATGCGTGAAGAAATGAAAAGGTTATAACAAAAAATGGCACAAAATGGAACATGGCAAATGGCACAAGAGCAGGAGACACACACAGACACGGAGACACACACGGACACAGAGACACACACGGACACAGAGACAACCCTGTGGACCCATTGTACAAAACATTCTTAGACAAATGAATCAGTGTAAATAACTTGTCACCTCATCTGAAAACCATCCATGTAGATGAATCACTGCCACAAAGCTATTGCCATCTCTACTTACTGCTTAGCTAGCAACAGCGATATCATCTACAGATTGGGAACTCGTACATCTGGCCCAAAGATTACAAACTTTCTTGAGTATGATTTTATGTTCAACTCAATGTTTTGTTAAGAAATTACTTTTTTTGAACTGGTGTTTAGATTCGTTTCTAGATTCTTTTTATAGATTTATTTTTTTATTTATTGAATTGGTGTTTTCTAGATTCTTTCACTAATTTCACGACTTGTCAGTTTAGGGTAAGAGGAAATCTGCAACATCAGTAGTGCTAAATATTGCAGTAAACCTGCAAGAACCGGCTGGTACTGACAAGACCAAGGATGATAATTGCCACTTTACAATCAGCGCATCCTATCAATATTGCGTCAGAAAGGTAACTTTCGCAAACATTGATGTCAGGTCCCCGGGGCAGGATTTGAACCTTATACTTTTGGCTCAAAAGAACAACATTCCATCACTGCGCTACCACCCGCTCTTAACGTTTTGTTCACAAATCCACGTAACTTTTGAGCGTGAGCATGAAATCGTACTCAAAATGTTCCGTAATCTAAAGGCCAGACAACACTGAGCTAGAACTGTTTTGTACAAGTGAGCCCAGGTTACCAGCCATACTCACCTTATCCACACCCTTCTTTGTGAACGACTGTTGTAAGCACTTGAAATTGTTTATGAATTCGTGTTCTAATTTTGTATTGTATTTTAGCCGTTTCATCTGCACACATCCTGTAAGAGGCAAGACAAGTCCTCTTTAAGTTAAAGCGGAGAGTTGACCAGAGTGTCACATCCCAAATGTTCACAAACCTTTGTGCCATCACGCAGAACTCAAAAGTGGATGTACCGTACACTGTGGGCATTGGGTCCGGTACCGGAGGTGGGCGTGGCTCATAGGGGGGTGGGGGGTGAAAATCAGAGCAGGTACATGAACTTTGGTCTGCGATATGGCTACAAACATTCACACTGTACAGTAGACTGATGATAGTGATGCAACCGGCAGATGTTTTTTTAAATATTTGGTTTAAGGATCATATTAGTTGGTGATTCAGTGCATGCTGACATGCCTTTCACATACAAAAACAAAATGGCACAAAGTAGTATCAAGTGATATGGTTATATAATTACATGTCACATCTCAACATCTGTCTATTGTCAAAGAGAACGAGTATTTGAGTTCATGTGGTTTGTGACAGCATCAACATAGCATTCAGTCTATATGGCACTAGATAGGTTAAACTGTGCTGTTAGTCCCCGGCATGCATCAGTAGAGTGGATTCAAGGGAGAGAACTGGGGAATGGGACGGGATCCTGCGACAGGAAGAGAAAGTATTGCACTATGTAGTTGACCTAGTGCAGAATACATGCAAGAAAACCACACTATTCTCACAACTGACCCACTAAATATTGTAGAACAATTTATCTTTTTTTAAATTTATTTGAAAATAGATTTTCTAGTGAAATTATTGCAGCCAAAAAAGTATATATATCATAGTAGTGACAATTAAAAAATATATTAAAAAAGAAAAAAGAATAGATGTTCTCCAAATTTATTCCGAAACACGCAATGTATTTTTTTTTAATAATCAAATAACTGCGGTAATACTAATTTAATATTACATCAGCTATTAAATGTGTGCATAAAGTTAAAATAATTCTTTCTCTCCCCGTCTTTCCATGAAGACCTGGTCAATGAGTTAATGAGCGTTGGGTATTTCACGGGAGCATGCAAAAAGCTGCAAATAAAACAAGTTATTAATGCCTGCTGCCAACAGTGCTGGGAAGACGCCAGACATGGGAAACCCAGTTGCTTCCCCTGACAGGTCAGAGGTTGCAGGGGAGATAAGTCACCTTGTCCACAGCGTTCTTCTTAAAGCACCCTTGCAGCACCTTGAAGTTCTGAATTGCTTCATGTTCTAATTTGGTGTTGAATTTGACCTTCTTCAAGGCAATAGTGCCTGCAATGGGGAATGCGGGCGATACATGTATACATTGGACGTGGGGAGAATCAACATTGACGGGAGAAATACAACAAACACAAGACAATGGTTAATACAACTTCATACTGTATTCTGCATGACTGTGTATTGGGCCATGAAATACTTTAAATACAAAATCACGTGATCAGGAACAATCGTAATGAAAACATTTATGTCAATTATCTCGTTGGCGAGTTACCACCAGCAAGAAAACTATCTTTAAAAATTGTTCAGATTTGAAGAAAAATCTACAAATAAACTGCATTTTAAAAACTGTATGAGTCTCAGACACAATAAGAATTCGGGATCAAGTTTACATAATTTAAGCTAAGAAAACATGAATGTGTCCACACTATTATTTAATGCAAACAAGTTTGCAGCATCAACAGATCATGATTTCTGTGTGTGAAATGCAAACATTTGATCGCTGGGTGTCCAAATACTGCTGTAGAAATCTGATAACATTGTATCAATAGTTGACACACCAGCTGTACATTGATATGAACAACACTATCACACACTACTATTTGAGGCTACTACTACACAGACAAAGGCCTATTGTATTATTTTCTATTTCACTGAATGACTGACACTGAGACAGCGACAGAAATTTCATTCAAAATATAATGATAGTTCCAGGAAATGGCTTCAGGAATGAATCTTTAATGCAGAATTCACATGCAGAATTCCAAAATAAGATTTGTCGTGAATTTGCACAGAAATATATACCAATATGCTGTGGATCTGAATGCTACCAGTTATTGTCAATAGTAGAGGTCTGTATTTGATCTGCCATTTCATCAGCATCAAGATCAATAGTGATGTATTAATAGAACGGAAGTATCACTGTGTGTAACCAACAGTTTATAATAAACAGTCCATGCACAGCAATAGATTTGTTTTTTCAACTTGCAAAAGTCCAAGCAGATTGTTTTCATTTTGCAGACTGCATTCTCAATCACACCATCCTTTTAAAATAACAGCGACAATACAGTTGAATAATTAATCGTCATTAGCCTAGCCATGCCTACACATAGTTACTGATAACACTAATTACCAAATGAACAAAGAAATCAATTAAATCAATGCCTACATGCCTTGACATTCACACCAGTCGTCATTCACACAAACACATGTAGACAATACAAAGTATTTATCATAGCAGTAGTAGTGTAGATAGAGCGTAGAAGTGTGGCCTTCCAAGTGTCTGTCTGTTACCTGAGGCGGTACTACTAGTCTACATCCTACATGTCCAGCTGTTATGACTGGTAATGGTCTACTCTACAGTACAGGCATATGACATGTATAATGTAATGTTGACGAGCTGGCTTCTGTATCCCAGGGGAGAGAACCCCTGCTGTCAGTCATCCGCCTGGGATGGGCACTTGGTAACCGGGTAACCACAGTTCAAACATTTACTGTTATACTCTCGTGGATGTATCAACATTATAAATACACTTGTGGATGTATCATGATAAGCACACAGCCATAGCAGGGATACAAGCTCGCCATAGAAACATGTCAGCTTGAATATATAATGATTGAAATTCTAATCTTAAATTTTGATTAGAGCTATTTGGGCTAGCTTTTACATAACTAGGAAACATAACTCAAGTAATGGGGCTATGTGTTAATTTCCATTCATGCCAAATATTAATTCAAATTAAATGTTTACAAATTCATTGGCAACAGGTATTTCTGAATATAATTCTGATGATATTCTACAGACTAATATGCATTAAGCACATCAGGCATTATTTTTAAATAGATGCATGCATCATGTTGAGTACTAGACATATATGAATGATCATTTTATACCCAAATATGCCCACAACCGTGAATACAACTACCATAAAAATGAATAATTATTTAATGTAGATCCATCACAAATGTGTTATAATACATGTTTAAATGTGTTAGTATCTGAAAAGTAAATATCTTCAACCAATTTTATTAAGCTCATCAAAACAGCCATAGTAATTTACACATGAATATTTATTAATCATCTTTATAGCATCAAATTATTAATTTCATTATCATTACCGAAATAAACTGTCTATTGTCATCAGCCTAGGTGGGAACCGATCAGTCCACATCAACATATTTCCATTAATGATAGATCTCAAATAGCTGTACAGCATAGAGTTGTATGCAGTGCAGTCTACCTGCCTGATTGAGTGAATGGTTTTTATTTTACGTCGCAGCAGGAATCTTTCACCAATACGTGACGACCTTCGTAAATAACTCAAGTGAATTATTGTTTTATGTCTCGGAGGGAATCTTTCACCCATACGTGACGACCTTCATGAATGGCTGACAACAGTCATCAGTACACACTGACCTCGCAAAGACAATTAGCGTATTGGTAATAAAAATTGCTCTTGCTTGCGAAAGAATTCTATACAGTCAAGCATTTACTGGTTGTAGTCTTGGACTGTGACACTACTAGGTCTGGGATAAGTACTCACCAGGAAACAGCATGTCCATGAACTGGCAATATGCACTACCTGTATAGAACAAGACAATAAAGATGAGACATCATTAAAATGTTGCTAAATGCTATTGGCCTGGACCCAGTTGTATATGAAAGTGCAATTAACTAATGATGTCATTAGCCGTTATTCATGCTGTGACTTTCAATGCTAGCGTAACGTCACATTTAAATGGAGGTTTAATGACAAAAGCATTAATCGTTTCATACAACCGGGCCCTAGTCACCAATTAGCACAGGCCTTGGTCACCAACTAGTACATAGATCAGAATTGGGGAGGTCACATTCATGAAGATGAAGAACAAGGTGACAGAATCAAATTGTTGGCAAGAATACATTTCGTCATCATTGTCATTTATGAATGAATAAATTACATTAATTCATGGTTCGCAATTAACTCGCTCGGGCCATTTCTACCAATGCTAAAGGTATCATTTTACAGAGTAGAATTTACTAGAATTTCATAACATTTGTTATTTGTATCACTATTCGGGTGAGTAAGTTATAAAGTTAGTTATTATCCCTGTTAATTGTTTACAAGATCGCAACACTCATGATAATCAGTAAAAATCATAATCAGGGCTCTAGACTAACATTCTGAGTTACTTGCCCGCAAAGGAAGTCAGGGCAAGTAGCAAAGACACCAAAGATGCAAAGTGTTAAAAAGTAGGTTGCCCGCAGTGAAATTTAACTTGCCCCTGTACATCGGGCATATGTTAGTCCAGAGCCCTGGTAATCATGAAACTTAGAATCATGACTGAGTGACAGCATATCACTAACAGTAACAATAACATAACAAAAATAGAAAATGGTATTACCTGAACATAGTTCTTCGATTTTTGAGTAGTTTGCTTGTAAAGTATCATTGACCCATCCAATGATATCATGTCGACTCAAGTTGTCAGCAGAGGCACTTGTATTGTAAACATTCACTGCCATGATTCACTGCAATGGATAAACATTCACTGCAATGGCATCATTCAATTAGTTGCGTTTGTTGACATCCTAACAATATAATCTCAAAGTGCATTGTAGGTAACCACAATGTTTTGGTGTTTTATTTTGTATTGGGGCTTAGAGTCGCTTTCTAGATAGAGTCTTTCACTAATATTACGACCTGTCAGTTTAAAGCAGGAGGAAATCTGTAGTGCTGAATGATACAGTAAATCTTGCGAGTACTGACTGGTACTGACAAGACCAAGGATGATAACTGCATTGCCACTCTACAGACAGTGCATCCTATCAATATCACGTCAAAAAACGTAACTTTCGCGAACATTGATGTCGGACCCCCAAGGCAGGATTTGAACCTGGAATCTCTATTGGCTTTGGTCCAGCATTCTACCACCGCGCTAACACCCGACAATGTACATGGTATATTGTGGGATGATAAAACTCATCCTTCACTTTCTGTTGCCAATAAACAGACTTAGTTTCAATACAACACGCATGCAATGAGCAGTCTTAGAACCAGTGTTATGGCACCAGGTTCAAATCCTGTCCTAAGTGCCCGGTATCAATAGTTCTCGAATTAACTTTCTGACGCGATATTGATATGATGTGCCAATATCATTGATAATAATAAGAACAACATTTGTATTGCGCAAAATCCATGCTTCAGAAGCATGCTCATACTAGCATTACATTATTACCCCGATCAATGGATCAATGTGCATGCATTTCACTTTCTCTGGGGAGTATACAACCCAAGCTGCCGGTAAAGGCGATAGGTTTTACATTCACAATTCCATCTCTTCCTACCAGGTACCCATCCACAGCTGGGTATACCGATGACATAACATCTTTCGTAATAAAACAGTAAATCCACGTTTTAAAAAAACATGACTTAAAAGAAAACCGAGTCATTTCGAAAACTGGTAACCAAACTTAATCAAAAGTGGTTGAATTTGGAAACAATTTTTAGAGGTGGTAGTGATTCTTTTAAAAATAACTAGTCGCATAATACTGGATTATAGATGGTATGGACTGATTAACAGGACTGGTTAACAACAAGCCAATCCTGGATTACAGATGGTATGGACTGATTAACAACATGCCTGTACACGATAACATCAATTATATCAAAGTTTCGAATATTCATATTGGTTAGTCTTCAAATGAAGTATGTCTTGTTTTTTTATCACCAATAGAGCAGTGCATGTCATGTG
This sequence comes from Lepetodrilus galriftensis, assembly GCA_032361785.1. Classification (NCBI taxonomy): domain Eukaryota; kingdom Metazoa; phylum Mollusca; class Gastropoda; order Lepetellida; family Lepetodrilidae; genus Lepetodrilus; species Lepetodrilus galriftensis. Next base: position 8,910 of record JAUTBZ010149293.1, read on the forward strand.
CTAAATGAGTGAATATGGAGTTTAACTTTGTAAAAGATTTATTGATTAATGGCTTTGGTGTAGTTAGAAACTTTTTCAATGATCAAGATACACGTGTACACAAGTGACAGCTGGTTGAAAGATGACAGGGCCACTATAAATCATCACTTAAGGTTGCAAGGGTTAACAAGGTAAATCCCAAACCGTACAGTGTCAACATGTATCCAGGGAACATTTCCTGGCCGGGCACTCCTCCAGTTTTCACATTCTTGTGAGAACAGTGACAAATACACAAGAGAGTGATATATCGTCCGACAATGGGAATCTACTAACCGTTCTAAGTTCTAGCCTAAGATCATGCTAGGTAATTAGATTATGAACATAATGGCATGTTGTGATAAGTAAAAACACACTTTATTTCCAATTTTCATGCGTTGTCTAGGCCGAAACATCTCCGCAGAATTAGCCGGCATGATCCAGTCTGAAACTTCCCTCTGACATGGCGACTTGGGGCAATCAACATTTATTTAGTCATAAAGATCAAAGAATAAACCTTAAAAGTTAAGAATACTAGTTCATTGTCAAAATTAGACCCAGAATTATCACACATTGAGACCATGTAATCATACGTACCCGCTTTCACGTCGGTACCCGCTCAACTCGACGTCTGTCTGCCCTCGGTTTAAAATCTAGGTCAATGCTAAATTCGGAAATGAGATAAATACGATCTGGATAATATCGTGAATAAAATGTAAAATTGCTATACCTTCCCAGTTTACATTTAGAAATACTTCCCCCAGTGTACAGTTTGTAAAATCAAATATATAGATTTATTGACCATGGACGACACATATTTTAAACAATAGTTCATTATTTAGAGTATGCATTTAGTCACTTTATGTTGCCATTACTCATACCAAAAGTTATCTAATATTTATTAGAATAGCATATTAATTTCTGAATGTATGGTACAGTGTATATCCCTTGGATCATAATATCCCAATATAGTAGTTGTACATACTATTGTTGAGAAGGAATTGAGTGCACACATATACCGGGTAATAAGCGCATTTGAGCAATTATTCTAGATACGTAATATTAATAATTAATAATAAGTAATATTATTAATATTATTATTATCATCATCATCATAAAAATACATGTATATAGTTTTTAATTTGCCTAGACTTCTCATTGATGGATCCCAACAAGGCCATCGCTTAAAACGTATATGTAATGAAAACTACGTCTTTTCTAGCAAATTAGCAATCAGTATCATTGATAGGAAGTATTTGTTGATGGCAAATATTCACGCCCATGACATTAATTACTTCAAAATAAACAACGTTATAATATATATAGTGTATCTGGTATGTCCTATTTTAGTGGTCTACACTAAATATGTTATGTACAGTGGAAATCATGTTTGTTTGGTGCTTTTACTTACATAATGTATAATGTTTTATCTAACAATGTTAACCTTTAATTAATGTTAATTATGAAATAATGAATGCCATACTAGCAAAATAAAGAGAACCAGCGTCGCAATGTTTGAATGGAAATGATAAATGAGTCATATACATTTCTTTTATTTCGTTTCAGTATGTAAGTTTACTTTTATACGCCATGAGTTGAGTCATATGATTTTTATAATACTGAGACAAATGAATAATTTTCTTAATTCATTCATACCAATTTTCAATGAGATAAATGCTGAGCTGTTTTTTTCAGTTATATTTCTTTTGCAAGTCGGGACTAACTTATTTATTGCGAGACTAAACCGGAAGTGACCCAAAGAGTGCTGTCTCACTTTGCATTTTATACAAATACATCCAAACATGGAGTGTTTAATAGGAATTCAGGGCAAAGATTTTATTCTAACAGCATGCGATATGACTTCTGGGAGGAGTGTCATTGCTATGAAGCAAGGTAATCAACGAATAAAGTCATCATGTCTGTTTGAAAGACGTCGCCATACATTCCTGACAAAGAGTTCATAGTTTTCGTGCATTTGAAACGCCACTATCGTGACTATGTAAATTCTAGACAACTCGATTGGCCCGGAGGACAATTCGGCTCCGGTAGCTGAGCTGTCCATGATATTTCGACCTATGGATTTGTATTCGTAGTAGATTTGGCCGAATCAGTTGCAAAATGATTTCACGTCATCCAGACTTGAATTTTGGGCAGCAACCAAAAAATACATTTTGATGACTGCCCTGACTGTTTTTGTGGTAATATACTGTCCATGACACATGTATTACTTTATTCACCAACATGGTGTTTTAATTGCTTCTGCCATTATCTAACGAAAGTTATGGAACATCGTGTGTACATTTAAAAACAGTTAAATAGCAGTTTCATTATGATTTCTCTTTCAATCCATTTGGTAATTTCACATTCCCTGCCATGCTAATATCATCATATAAACTCTGGACTAAGAAGATATGCCTGACATACAAGGGCAAGTTAAATTGCACTGCAGGCAACCTACTTTTTAACATTTAGAACCTTTGGTGATTTGCAACTTGCTCTATGACCAAGTAACTCAAAATGTCTAGATGAGTATTCTGCCCATGAAGATGCAGGCACATATATAGAGTCAGGCAATATTCCACAACTGGTTATCTCTGTAAATACTTTACAGAATGAAAAACAAACAAAAATACTACCAATTGTTATTTTGTACGTACCTAGTCCTAGACAAACAATATATATATATAAGCTACTAGTATTACCAAATACATTGAACGGGTTACTGGTCAAGTCGCCCCTGTCCCCCCTCGCACCAGACCTATTTTCGGGTCTTTTCGCGGTGGGTCTTTTCGGGTCACTTCGCGTCAATCTCGGGTCACCTCGCACCAATTGATTTTTCAACGTTTTATTTACGTAACATGATCATGAGTTACTAACCATTTTGGTTTTGGAAATTCACCTAAAAGCCTATGTAGTTTTAGTAAAGAGTTTTCCAATTGTGAAAATGTGCATGCAGGGTTAAAGCAAAATGTTTAGTG
>JAUTBZ010149304.1:0-11900 GCA_032361785.1 Lepetodrilus galriftensis
TGTGTGTGTGTCTGTGTGTGTGTGCATTGTATATACTCTCCCGTAATGGGTATTTGCCTAATGGTAAACCGGAAGGTGTTGGTATGACAACAATAAACACCCCCCTCCACACACACACACGCACACACACACGCACACATACGCACACATACACACACACACACACACACACACACACACACACCACATCGCATCTTACAATACATATTTATTGCTTGCTTGATTGACATAAGTGAGGCACAATTTCATGAATTTCTATCAGGGAATATTTATATCTACATAATCGAATCGTCTGTTTAGCATTGCTCAGTGCCCTTATACACTATAAAACTGATAAGGGGAAACAAAGCGTTATATGCCACTTTACTTGATGGCAGAACGGATTGTTACTGATCAGTGACATCCGGTAGTACAGAAATATCCCAAATAAATGAATTAAGGCATTTGATACCATGATGTTTTCCAGACATCCTCATATAACAACACACTGTACGTGATTCCTCACGGACAAGCTGTAAAAGACGACTGCTAATAACTCGCATGACTGACGGATAGGTGAACACCCAATTAGTCACCGATATAGCTCAGATAAATGGAACATAAAGCCACATTCTCAGTATATGGCTTACTACCGAGTCAATTAGCTGTTCACACGAGTGCATAGCATGCGGATAAAAAGTACATGTGGATCAATGTTCAAACACTAAAGGTACAACGTAAAACCAACGGTACTGAATTATTATAAATATTTAATACATTATTGAATAACTTAATGTCCTAATTAACTGGTATGGCTATTGCATACATATTGCAAAGTTCACCGATAATCAGAAACATGTTTTATTCAAGCCCTACTTAATTACAGGAACTCAGGTATATTATTAATTAATTAATTCGCATAGGTTAATTTATGTAGCAATGCAGTGAAAATACACAAACGTTTAATTACCTACAATTGATTAAATTTCACTTATACTTCTATAACAGAACTAGCTCTAATTTAATTCAGCTATTCGAAAAATCCAGATTATTTGATTACTTTTCTATTAAAATCTACCACGTTTACTCATCACAAAGGGATCAGATTGTTCCCAACACTAGGGTAATTCATTGAGATGCATAATTAATCGCAGCACGACGTGATATACGCAGTGATCTACTACCGGAGCATTTCTATAATCAGTGGATATGCTTTGGCCCTTTCCTCTAGAGGCTCCAGACAAACACTGACAATTCCAATACCTCTATGGGCCAGCAGGACATCATTATGACGGTGTCCAGGGTCTGCAGCTCTGCGATAGCATGACTGCTCTTGGGCGGCATCATGGTCGACCAATAGGGTGACGACAGTCATCATTTCATATGCACATTCTAAAGGCACAGATTGTTTTTACGAAGATACATTAGTTGAAGTTTGTCGACTGAAAACCCTCTTACACAAATGCATGAAAAAACTTCTCTTGTACGGCGACAGGAACTACACTCGTATAGTAGCAATACTGCAGTTTATTAATATTAATTATTAATTTGTGACTGTTGAAATTCAAGTAACATTGCAAGTAAATTCTATCGTTCTTGGATCGATTTTGCAATTCAACCATCTCAAACTAAAGTGGTTTTGAACAGAGGACACTTAGCATTATTTCATTTGTCGTCTCTGGAGTGTGTTCTAATGCTATTTGGATGTGTTTCTTATTAATGGTCGTGCGAACGCTCTACGACGCGCTGTAAAATTGGTATGACGTTAAAACGATGTGAAAGTGAACATTCGCTGCATGCGCGTACCAATCCGCCCGGCGAGGGCATTACATACATTATAAAACATCCAGGAATCGGCTAATGATACAATTAGTGCAATTGACATCTGATAACAGTATTGTATACCGTATTCACAGTGGATAAACTGACATTACTGATATTAGTAGGGATTTACAACACACACATCACACACACACGCGCATGCACATATATACACACACACACACACACACACACACATACACACGCACACACACACACACACACACACACACACACACACATGGGTATGATTAACATCAGTATGAACAGGAAACACAACACCGCATGTACATTCACTATTTTTTAGATAAACAAAATCATTAGCAATTACCTAAACAGTACGCATTACTATTCATAGAATTACATGTGGAATAAAACACGGACCCTGCCGGGGCAATGATCACTCTCTCAAGACCAACCACGTCATTAATATTCGCTGACTGGAGAGGCGGTATAGGTATATAATAACACCAAACACCATTTCTAATAGAGCAATCACCCCGCCGAACTGTGGCGCGGATATAGATTCCTGGTGCCAAATCGACAATAATAATATGTGTCACGCTATGAGCGTAGCGTGAGTTGGAGACCACAGAAAAAAATGCATCCATATTTACACAGAATGTTACTAACTACTGCAAATTATTTCCTGTTGGACGAGATATACCCGCTACCATATAGTACAATGTCCATGTAAAGAGTTTATGAAGCGGAACAATGTACTTAAAAGCACGTTTGTTTTCACTGTGAATTCTAAGCTAACACAGCTGTGGTGTATGGAATGTATAATTAGTAAAATTACTGTTACTGCCGTTATAGTAACATCTACAGGAATCAGTGCATAGTACAGTCCATCAGATGAGTGGCAGATACTAGTATGCTTTAATTTCCAAACTATGGTAACACAGAATACACCTATGTAAGTTACATGCACACACACATTTATATGATACTATACAATGCGACATTGGACGGAAGATTACGCACCAAAGCCAGCAAGACACACATTTGTTGTTTCAATTAAAATACGTGCCAACTATAATATGTTGTCTGTTTTTCGCATCAGAAACACAATATATTACTTCCGAATTTAAGCCCTGGGCCTAATTTCAGATTAAAATATTCCGTCCCAAAAGTGTCATTTTCCGTAATTAAGCCCGGTAGTACCACTCCATCTGTTATCAGCCTCCGGATGTACTGCATTATAATGAACATTACGATAATTAATAATACCCGTATAATCCAAACAATTATGCAATATTACAATTCAGTTAGCTGTTATGTACGACAGCTGGTATCTGCATACATTGTATTGAAGTACACTCAATGCACATTCAGTCACCTGTTTGATAGGCAAACATGACATACATTTGATGACTGCAACCGGACTCAGCAACACCACGCTACCAATGATTTAAGTTACAGTTTCTGTCATACCAGACATAACTTGGCCATGGCAGGGTGAAGATACAGGCTAGAACATAAGCCGGATGATATATTGGCGTGCATTCAAGTCTCCTGGATATCATCCCACTACACTAAGCAGAACGAACCAGTTCACATCCACTAATGCTGCTGTTAGCTAACAGGAATTTCGTATAGGAAATTCACTTCCGTATTAACACGTGTATTCAATCCACGAGGTCACCTCAACAATATAACAGTAATCTGATTTTCTATTAAATTATACCAGCATTACGTCACTGATATAATCTAAACAACATGCAAGTCTCAGCATTTGATATCAAAACAAACTAGAAAAGTGCACTATTAGTTTAATACTAATTGACCTACTTGTATCCATCACCATTACAAATAAAGTACTCTAATTTACTTGAAGTATTTGTACCCAACTCCTACGTAATGGTGAGGTGTATTGATAACTGGGTACTCTGGACTTGGACCATAGCGTGATACAAGATCTCTAGTGGGCTATCGTGACTAACCTCTGTTCTAACCTCATGAGAATAAACTCTGTTCTGTTCTGACTAACCATCTATTACTTAATATTCTACGGCGAATGACACAATGCTATCTGAGTGATTTGTGAAACGCACCCACAGTTGAGATACACGTTTCTGATTTATACAGTTATCCCAAATAAGCAAATCCTGGTTGATAAGAAACACGCATATTCGGGCGTAATAGGGTAGAGGCCAATTAATAAATCGATGACAACTGACATACTAGTACATTATACATTCTATTGATAGATTGTCCCACAAGTTCTCATGGGACTAGAATACAGTCGATGTAGTATCGTGGGATAAACATGATGCTGATGGGAGCACTTATACATGCAATACACTATTTGATCTTATTTGCCTATGCTATTGTTGCCATCTGAAGTGTTTGTTATCTCTCCCCCTCTATCTCTTTCTCTCTCGCCTCTCCCCTCATGTGTGTATGTGTGTTTATTTGTGTTTGTTTGTTTGTGCGTGCGTGTATACGTGTGTGTATCAATATTCATTGGTATAAACCACCATGAGCTTGAAGAACTAGGAACACTGCTGTACAACAAGTTCGTGACTAACAAGTTCCCGTGGAAGTAGAATAGGATAGCTACTGTGTCGCTGACAACACCAGAAACGTATATTATCATCTGACAACCATTATTTCAGCCTAGCGTGTCATCAATAAATACGAATACATTCATTTGACCTAAATAACACGGCCTACTCGGTAACTCCTGTCATGGTTAACTGCAAGCATCATTAGACATCTCTGATTTCTCGTCAGAGAACAAAGACAGCAACACAACCCCTTGCCTCTCTAAATACCGGTAGGTGTGGTCATCAAACAATACGTGATCTGAGACGCTGACCCCCTTGGGGCAGAGGTCACGAACTCTTTCCCCCCGCTAACGTATGTACAAGTGGGTCATTGATGAGGTTCACACTAAACCCATTGGTTTAAATGTCTCCTGCCTATTTACTTGAAGTAGCAAGCAGGTTTAACACAAATAACAGCACTTTACTTTTGTATTGCTGTCTTTGTTAAGACACGTGTTATGAGGTAAAAATTGCACTTGTCTAACCCGTCTGTCTACCTTTGTCACACATAGGCCTAGCTGGGCCTAGCTGTTATTATAAAAAACAACAGACATTCAAAATACTTGAAGATACTAGTATCATGTATGCAAGATACTAAAACTTGCTACTGAAGTAACAGCGTAAATCCACGTTGAATTAGGTGCGTTGAAATTGTTCAGGAAGTTTTATTTTTTGTATACATGTACAGGCACTTTGGAAAGTTCATCGTGGTCTCCACATGCACCAGATGAGTATGGCAAAGTTTTCACCATGATATTCCGTCACAGAAACGCACCCAATACATTCCAGCTGAATTCTTAAACTTGGTCCCCTTGGACCAGAATAAATAGTTTACAATGTTTACAATGTTAATTTCTAGTGCAATGTGCCATTTATAATGCATCTCCTGAGCTCTACATCTCCGGTAAACACACACACACACACACACACACACACACACACACACACACACACACACACACACACACACACACACACACACACACCAGGCGACGAGGCAGTTGACACGAATTCGACAACGTTTGTCCACACACGAGATGGACACCGACGTCCTTATAGCGTATCAATAAACATCCGCCTTGCTCAACTAAACTAAACCCATGCAACTACACAACAACACACCTCATGGAACATTGAAGCTAACATCACTGCGTGTATCTGCAGTTAACAATCGTTGAATTTACAATATCAATATCAATAGTAATAGGCATAGGATGTAGTAGTGGGACTAGGATGCAACACGAGTACATTCCTACCTGTGGATCGTTAAGCTATCCTCCGCATCCAGTAAGAGCAATCCTCCTATCGTCTGATCCTCCTCACACACAGACACACACACACACCCCTCGGTGTAGTAAGTCCAGGAAACGTCAAGATCGTAGACACACTACAGCACTAGGAAATCACCAACCTTCCGCATTACTTGCCGGCTTGTCACCGGTGCGAAGCAAGTCCGCTACTACAAGATGCATAGATCTACAACAACAGGAAGTCCCTACCTCGTCTCCGCAATGTTACCACGACTGTTTAAACAGGCAGCCCGGGAGCGCGACTCATTCCACGAGAAGCGAGGGAGTACGATATACTACCGTAGCCAAAGCAACACTTGACTGCATGCATGCTTGGGCAGCAGAATGGAGAATTGCCGTATTACCGGAGCTTCTAGTCAAGAACAGTCGGAGTAACATGTGCGCAAGATATAATTAATCGATATAGGTGTGAATTGAAAACGAATGTATAGAAAATAGTTGATGGGGGGTAATTCAACATGGACAATGTATGTGCGATGTCTTTAGGGAAAACCCGATAATGTTGACACTAATGGTTAGAGAATTGTGTTTATTGGTAACGAATATATAGGTCTGTTATACCCGCGCATAATTTGCCATAAATTGACCTCTTTCATAAATGATGCATTTCGACAAACCTTTAGCTTAACACTCGCTATTGTTTTTACAATGATTTTTCGCATGTACATAGAACGCGACATTACTCTCTGTCGTTTGTTGTTGTTAATTTGAACGTCAATATCAACGACAACAGGGTGTCATTTCTCGAGGCTCTTATATCCACTATGAGACCACAGCGCTCTGATACGTGCACGATCCCCGTGTATTGAATCTACGAGAGTCCGAATGGTCTCGTATTAGATATGAGAGCTTGGAGAAACGCATCCTCTCACACCAGGGATACTTTATTACGCTCAGGACTCGCTGCACAGTGAAGTGTGAACGTAATTAAAGGTACCTCTGGGGTGCGAGGATGGGAGAAACGATACCCTGGGCAATATCTCTTTACTCTAGATCTCCACTGTAACTAATAAGCCATTCTCAACTTCACTCAACCTAGCTATTGGGTAAACGGTGTCTGACGTTCAAGAATGGTAATACATACCATATCTGTATTATGCATGTAACTTGCATATATATAGCTCAGCGCCTGCTGCCACTGGCGCGATCGGATCGACTACTATATGCATATTGACCCGAAGTCGGGATGTCGCATTATAGCTTCTCGGACCTTTACCCTACTGTGCACAACACAATTATTTCATTGTCCAAATGACTGCCTCATCTCGCAATTCAGAACATATTGATTTTGTCGGCGGTATAACACAGACTATAAACAACTGGGACTATACTGCCTTGATATTTTCACAAAACGACCTCTGATTTCTGATATATTTCTTGACTTAAAACCTCTACCATCATGCTGCACGTACGTTGACAACAATTTCCGGTCATTGCCGCATATTTCCCAGGACCTAGTTAATCGTTTCATATAATACACTTGCATGTATTCATGTATAGTTGATAGAGGACTATACATACATGTACCTTAATTATTACGAGCTAATTGGAAAAACAACCAGCGCTAACAGCTGAGACTCAGCGGTGCGGGTAATGAGAGTTATTAATACTAATAACAACCGGGATCCAGAAGTAACTGCGATATTACAGAATATATTAATACGGCCACGCCGTGGAATGTCGATAATTTGGAAATGCTTACTGAACTGCTGACAAGGGTTATTTTGCTGAGAACATAATAAATATAGGCCTCTGCATGAACGTATCAATCTGTGCTGTAAACTACTAGTATACAGGAGTACGTAAAGTGTAACCTACCAATGGAAATGCTAACTACACTAGCTGGTATATTCATGTTTATTATGAATATTCACTTTTCAATATACTAGAAAATGCAAAGTAAGATTATAGTCAATAAATGCAAAATGAATTCTTGATTTTGTATTGAGCTCAAACAGGTCTAAGCTGTTCTCATACAACCTTTCCAGACGCATTGCTATTGTCAACTACTTTGAAGTAAATCTTATTTTCAAATTACAAAATTAATTTAAAAAGCCAAAGGTCAAATATATCACGTAAGCACTAATTTAGCTTCCAGAAAACATGTGTTACATTGTCCATCCCTTTCCCTGTGATTACCTATAGATTATTGTCTGGAGAAAGATTGGACTCCAATTAGATTATCTGTTGGCTTCTAACGTCACCAAGCAACGCTTCCAGATGAATTCAGTAATTATAGTTCTTGAAAGACATCGTGCTGGTTATGGCATGGGGTTAACGTGACAAGAAAGTAATATAAGGGGATATAGAAGTTCCCTGACACCGGCGTGGCTATGTATCACCCCGAACAATAGAAGTAACGGCATTGTATACACCTGGCATGAGCAATGTCATTGACATATGGATCTTTATACCTTCCGTGTCGGTGTTACACATGGACAATACTTGGTCGTGATCAGTAATGTGTTACACTTATCGGGATTCCGTTCTATTATCATAATTATGTTACTTCTGATAGTTCCGACACGTGGCTATAATGATGGCGACAATAGTTCGGACACGTTCTTATAATGATAATTACAATACTGTCAATAGTTGTACATTTGTCTGTGATTGATTTACACTGGATATCTGCAGGCTAAATGCTTCATGATTAGTGTGTTAATAGACTGCCTCGAAATGACCATTGCACGCATAACCATAACACCAGATTATCGTCCCAACATTGGCATTACTTCTATATGTATCATACTGAGAAGTCGACACATGAATAGCTTATATTTATACCGAAAGTAAATACTGATGCGGAGGGAGCAGAATGTGAAACATTTGTTATGCGTATGAGTGTGTTTTGAGGCTTTGGCTACTTTCACGATAATTTCACTTACCTAGCGCTTTTCTATTTATGGCACATGATACCACTCTGTGCTATAGCCTAGGAACTAAAATTAACTTAAACATAGCTGTAGGTATAGACGCTTTATGTAGCAGCCCTACTATATGCCAATGGATACGACCACTTACCCTATTTTCTTGTCAATTACGAAATACTTTCAGTAATTTATGTCAAATTAATTTGCAAAGAACAACGCTAACAGTATTACCAGACTATGCCTGCAGTTGATGTCAGTCTATAGTATAGCTGTTCCCATGGAAAGTGACGCATCTACTCAAAATGCGCCACATTCTAGGTTTTACAGCCCGATTCCAACACCACATTCCCTATTACCAGTCCCCCGTGTACCGTTAATCCCACTGTCTGTGTAGTTAATCATATTTATGGGATTCCGTATTACGTGGTCCTGGTATACGAATAGATCAATCTATGTGATTTTCACCAATTTCCAACGGGCCAGATGCTATGGGAAACAAGCCAAGTACCGCTGGCTGACGTATCCCCGCTGTATGAGTCGCCATTGCTGAGCAATAAAACGTCATGCAATATTCATTGATGACACGGATTTTGATTATGAATCGTGGCCTATACTAGTAATGATACTAATCATAGGGGGCTTTGGTCTATTCTCCCCGTTTTACGATTGCTTTCTATGTTTAATGATACCACTATACATTATTATCCCCGGTCAATGGATCATTGTACATTCAGTGTTCCTTCTCAACTCCATGGGGAGTATACAACCCAAGCTGCCATTTCCAGCGCTATAAGGTTATCATTCACATGTCCATCTCATCCTTCCGGGTACCAATTCTCTGCTGGGTGAACAGAAGCATCTCGAACTAAGCCACAATTAGATAATAAATATCTATGGTAATATTCCTGTTTCCTGACAAACTGTCGTTGATGAGTTCGTTGTATTGGATACGAGCCAGTACTACATGATATATTTTGAGAAGGAACATTGAGAGCACATTGGCCGGGGATAATACGTTTAAAAAAATAATTTCTTTATATTTCATGCATGCCTTATACGGGAGTAACATTCGTGGCTTTCCAACTTTTGTAAATTATTTCGTTTTAGGCTTGTGGTATCCATGGACTATTATGGTCTGAGTTTGAACGTTCAGAATTTGAGCGGCAGCATTTACCTCAACTTCACCATCTCCAACATAATGGAACTCGCCTCCGACGTTCTCTGTATTACACTTCTGGATCGACTGGGCAGGAAGGTCCTCCATTGTAGCTGCATCTTACTGGCAGGCGTGGCTTGCCTGGCCACCATCTTCCCTGTACTGTACGGAGGATCCGGTAAGTAAAACCTGGTGGTATTTTAGTGACATTAAATCTAGAAAATATAAATACCTTGCCAAATTGGCATCCTCTGAACAAAATCCCCAGTGCTTCCTTACACACCGGAAGTAAACATAATATAGATTTCCATGACGGCTAAATGTAAACTAGGATCATGGCTATTATGTGATAGGGACGGGCGGTAGCACAGTGGCAGAATATTTGGACTTCCAAAGGTCCCGAGTTCAAATCCCGCGCTGATTCAATGTTTACGAGCTTCAGTTAGACTTCTGACGCACTATTGATAGGATGCATTGTCTGTAGAGTGGCAATGCAGATTATTATCATCCTTGGTCTGTCAGTACCAGCCCGTGCTCGCGCTGAATATTGCAGGTTTCTGACATGTCGTGATATTGGTGAAAGAATCTAGAAAGCGATTCTAAACCCCAATTTAAAAAAGAAATAGAAAAAAGTATGTGATACTATGTTTTCGATGGTTAACGTGTTAATGCCAACAGACATCATCGAAACACCTATTACCGTATACAGCTTTAAAAAAAATATTTGTAGGTACAAAAGCGATTATATGTATGATAAGTGCATGTACTTTGCATTTTAAAATCTAATACAACTGAATGCCTTTAACATGCCAACTTAAAATCCATTCGAGGATAGCAGTTTTATTGTATACTGGTTTTAAATACTTTCCATGATAGTTTATTATGTTTTAATAAATTTACAGTACTGATTACTATAGTATTCGAGTATTACCGCAAACGTAAACTTGAATGTTGTACCTATCTTACAGCTGTAAAATATATTTGCAGGTACAAACGCGATTATATGAATGATAAGTGCATGTACGTTTGCATTTAAAGTCCAATTAAGTCCCAAACGACAATTGAATATGTGATTGTATGCCTTTAATCTTTAGTATATATAAAACTAATGCAATTATTTTTAACATTTTAGGCACAGAATGGATTCCCACCATGCTATCTAACATCGGTAGATTTGGTGCATCCGGGGCCTTCGCTGTTATTTTCGTCTACACTGCGGAGTTGTTCCCCACCAGTGTGAGACAAACTGCTGTGGGCGCCAGCTCATTCTGTGCACGGATAGGATCCATGGTCTCCCCTTACATAGCAGATCTGGTACGTATGGATATTGGTATGAATTAGGTAGCGTAATTTATTTAATAGTGTTTGTTTCACGTCATATACGAGGGACGGTATTGAAAAATAATATGTGTTACTTTTTCTTTACCGGGGTTTGTGCGAGTTGGGTTTTTTTGGAGGAGGGAGGGAATATTTACTATGAAGGGACTGTTGTCTATATATTATATTAGTGGTGTTTGTAATTCATGTTTTGTAGGTCAATTATAATTATATACAAGAAGGTATACATTTGATGTTTTGTTTTCTACTGCCTAAATCTTCCTATACTTTTGAAGTACCTGTAAAATCATGTTTTCAATTCAGGGTGTTTTGATCGGTGGTGACCTGAAATCAGCGCTTCCTCTAATCGTGTTCGGAGCCATGTCTATTGCTGCGGGACTACTTGCCCTCGGACTTCCGGAAACTCTCAACCAAAAACTCCCAGAAACCATCGAAGACGCTAAGAACATAAACAAGTAATATATCTTGGATAATATCTAGGATAATAGCAAATATTTATTACAAAGAGGAATTATAATTCCAACTTTAATAATACATGTAACGAGGTCTTACATAGACAACTTTACAACTGCATAAACACCGTCACACACATATACGTGTCTACTACCCTCTCTAACGGGTACCCACAGCTGAACTTATTTTGAAGCATAGTATGGCACCAAGCGATCCGTAAACTTTCTGAGGTGAGCATCGTATGAGATGTTTACAAACTGATAGATATACAAATTTAAATATTAAAGGCATAATATCACAGCTATTTATGGTTGTTTTAGACTAGTTCTTAGAGCTACAACTGCAAAATACATTCACTTGACATACATAAACTCATGTTTGTACTTCCAAAAACCTTTCCACCGCTGTTTGGTAGACA
>JAUTBZ010149315.1:0-11900 GCA_032361785.1 Lepetodrilus galriftensis
AAGTTATCTTATTTATCTTTTTAAGCTTAAGCACACTTTTTAGCGATGTTTTAAAAGAGAACTTTCTCATCCTAGACTTAAACAACTCAACCCCAAAAATCATACTTGATTTTGAATCAGACAATCTTGAACAATTTATAGAACTCGATACAAATGAAAATGGTCTAGTCTCGTGGAAAGAGATAAAAGCCAAAAAAGATGAGATTGTAAATTTTGTCCTACCACATCTTAAAATCTCTTCTGATACTACTACATGTGAAAAAAAACTCACAGATTTTGAAGTGCATCGTCGTGTGCATCAGTCATATATAAAACTGCATATAGACCTCGACTGCCCTACTCCCAAACATGAGACAAAAGTTTTTTATGATCTCTTTTTTGATGTAGATCGCGGACAAAAAGCTTTTATCAGTATGAACGATAAAAACAGTTCACAACCGATGATGCTCTCATCACAAACAAAAGAGATAAGCTTGAAGATAGAACAAGCTTCCACATGGGAAACTTTTATGAGTTTTTTAAAAGAGGGTATTTGGCATATATGGATAGGGTTTGATCATATACTCTTTTTATTGATGCTTTTAGTTTCATCGGTTATCTACTATAAAAACAGAGAGATAGTTGCTCAAAGTTCTTTGAAGGCAACACTTATCGAAGTACTTAAAATCGTTACAGCTTTTAGTATAGCTCACTCTATCACTTTAGCTTTGAGTGTTTTAGGTGTTGTAGATGTGAACATGGTGTTTATTGAAGTAGCTATTGCACTATCTGTTTTATTTACAGCACTAAACAACATGTTTGCTTTTTTAAAAACAAAGATTTGGATGTTAGCCTTTGGTTTTGGTCTCATCCATGGGTTTGGATTTGCCAATGTTTTAAAAGAGATGGTTTTAACTACCAAAGAGCTTGTTGCTTCTCTTTTAGGGTTTAATCTTGGAGTTGAGATAGGACAACTAGCTATCGTTATAGTTGTTGTACCACTGCTTTATCTAAGTCGCGGAGGAAAGTTTTATAGATACTTTATACTTTATGGGTTTTCTGCTGTAACTGCTGTCATAGCTTCTTTATGGGCTTATGAGAGGTATGCTAACCTCTCTATTCTACCGTTTTAGGAACTTTTCCTATAAACTCTTTTTCATCTGAACTTTTTACGATATCACTTGCTATATAGTATGTTTGAACAGCTATATCTTTTGTTTTGTTGATCGCATCTGTATTTTGTTGGACTTGGCTATCTAGTTGAGCCATGGCATCATTTATCTTTACTATCGCACCATCTTGATCTTTCGATGAAGACTCTAAGTTTTGAATCAACCCTATGGTATCTGATATATCTTGGTTAAGCCTATCGTACCCTTTAATCATCTTATCAGATATATCTTTTCCTGTATCTGCTTTATCTATAGCACCCAATACCAATGTTTTTATCTCATTTGATGCTTCTGCACTTTTAGCTGCTAGATTTCTTACTTCATGAGCAACTACGGCAAAACCTTTCCCTGCTTCTCCTGCTGTAGAAGCTTCTACAGCAGCATTTAGGCTTAGTATGTTTGTCTGAAATGCTATCTGATCGATGATGCTTATAGCATTGTTTATCGCTGTTACTTCTTCATTTATTTTATTCATCGCTTCTGTTGTCTTAACCGCTAACTCTTTACCCTCTTTTGAAGAGTTTTTGAGTGATTTGGTGTACTCAGTCATCTGCATCGTATTTTGTGTATTTTGCTCGATATTTAAAGTCATCTTTTCAACTTCTGATAGCGTTTCAGTTAAAGATATGCCTGCTTTAGCTGATGAGTTGTTTAGTACATCTACATTTTCCAAAAGTTTTTTAGCAGAAGTATCTAAGACGATACCATTTTTACTAGCTTCTACAAGCATGTCATTTATAGCACCTCTAATAGCATTGATATTTACCAACAGCAGATCAAAGATACCACCTTTAGCATAGTTATCTAGTGATACTTTGTTTGTATATTTGTACTGTGCATACTCTTGAAGGATGATATTTATCTTGTTGAAGTTACTCTCTAAAGTATTTAATCCATCATTGATAGTATGTTTCAACTTTTGAAGGACTTCATTTTCTGTATCTAGTGTAATCTTTTGTGATAAGACACCATCTTGAACATGGTTCATCACTTGTTCTACTTCCCCGATAAACTCCATATCATCTTTTGTATCTTTATCCATTTTTTGAAGGTATTGGTTAAAAGAGTCTATCACTTCACCTATCTCATCGTTTGACTGTTTTTCTATCTTTGTAGATGATTTTGATGAAGATGTTATCAACTGTTTAATAGTCTTATTGATATTTCCTAAAGGGTTTAAAACAATAGAATTGATAAAAAACAGCACAATAAATATAAACAACAAAGAGATGATAATCGAAACAATAACTACCTGCATAATCATGTGATTAATCTCTATATTAGTCTCTATTCCCATAAGTTTTACACGGTTTTCAATATCATCAACATACGCACCTGTACCGATAATCCATCCCCAAGGTTTAAAAAGTTGCACATAAGAAAACTTTGGTTCGATGGTATTTGTAGCAGGTTTTGACCAAGAGTATTTTACCAACCCTTTACCATCTGTCTTACATATTTTTGCCATCTCATTAAACAAATATACACCATTTTCATCTTTTACCTGTGATAAATCTTTACCATCTAGTGTAGGTTTTTTAGGATGCATAATCATCTTAGGTTGTGTATCGTTTATCCAAAAGTAACCATTTTTACCATAGTTCATATCTTTGATAGATTTGATAGCTTGTTCTTTCATCTTTGTTGGGATATCACCAACATACGCACCAGTTCCAATAACCCAGTTATAAGGCTTAAATATTTTTACATAAGAGATTTTTTCTTGTGCTTTATCAGTATTTGGTTTTGCCCAAAAATAATTCACAAAACCACCATTTTGATTTGTTACCGCTGTTTTTATAAACTCATTGACGATATATTGATCGCGTTTATCTTTTAAACCTGATAAGTTTTTACCAATCAATGATGGCTTTACAGGATGCTCAATCATGAGACCCTCTGTATCATTTATCCAAAAATACCCCTCATCATTTTCACCATATCTTGTATACTTTACTATCTCCATCATACGATGTTTTAGTTCATCTTCTGATAAAGTATCTTTATATTTATTGTATTGATTTTCAATAATGCCAAAAAGCAAGTGTGACTTATCTTCCAAATAAGTTGAAACCTCTTTTTTTAGATATTCAGGTGTTGTTCTTTTATAGTAAGACTCTATAGCTTGTAAAGCTACGGCACTATAGTTTCTTAGCTCATTCTCTTTAGTTTTATAAGCTTCTTCTCTATACTTTTGTATATTTTGTTCACTTAGCTGTTTCATACTATAGATAGATTGTACTATCGTAATAGTTGTTATCATTAAAATTGCACTGACAACTATAACAACTAACCTTAACTTAATAGTCATATTTTTAAACATACAGTTTCCTTCTTTCATACTTACTAAGAAAGAATATCGACAATATAGATATAAAATTTAATTATTTGAAAATTTACCAGCCATGACCATCATACTAAGTAAGGCTACACTATCTTCATAGTAATTTTCATGACGCATTTTTACTGTATCGTATATTTTTCTACTCCAAGCTTTGTCATCAACCATACTAGCCACACCAAAAGGTGCGACAAATACGATAGAAAAATAATCCCCGATAACTTTACCATCCATCTTAAAACCACTTTTGAGATTTAGTGGATTGTTTTTACTGGTTGATTTTACCCAGTGCGAAAGTTTTTGTACTATCTTTGCAGATGTTTTGTCACCATTTAAAACAGCATCTATACCTATACGAAAAGGAACCCTACATGCATTGTAGTAATAATCCCCATCGTTTTGTTCTAAGAATCCCTCAGGTGCTGGTATAAACTTTTTATGCTTTTTATCATATACGATAAAATCAGGTATTAACCCTGTTTTTGGATGTTGTACATCAAGTGTGGCATGTTGCACTGCTGATGCAACTTTTAACCACTTTTTTTCACCACTAAACCTATAAAAAGCTTTAAAATGACCTACCATAAAATCTGAAGTTCTTACTGTATATTGGTTAAACTTTTTACCATTTTCATCAACCCAATCTCCAAGAAGAGGTAAGAAACTCTGCTTTCCGATAGTGTGTTTAAAGATAGCATCCAAGACTTTTTTAGCCTCTTTGTTATAGTTTACTAAACCTTTGCTACCCCATCTTTTATCGGCAGTGATAAGCGCATAAGCTATATCAGCATCACCATCAAAAGCACTATCATTTTCACCTTTTACCTCAGGGATTTGCCATGCCATCAAATCTTTGGAGATAGAACTAGAATGAACCCTTGAGAAAAGATACAAACCATCAAAAATCTTTTGAGCATCTTTATCATTCATCATAGAAGTGATAAGCATACCATAGCCTTGTGCTTCAGAGACTGTTCTATGTTTATCTTTTTTATCCGTTGCGATACGATACATGCTACTTTTTTCAGCTATAACATAAGTCTGTTTCCATGTATCGTAGTAGTGATGCACTTCTTTATCCATCCCAGTGCCTCCATGTATAAAACCTCCTAGCATAAGTATAAGAAATAACATCTTTTTCAACTCTATCCAACCTCTATATATACCGTTGTTTTACTCTTTGCTTTTAGATGCTTTAACTTAACATTTACGGCATCTTTGGCTTTGGTATTTTTACTACCTGGTGTTTCATTACATTTTATAGAACGAATCTTGAGATTTGGATTTTTATACATCTTACATGTAAAGTTTTCCACATCTGTATCATTTTTATTGTCTACAACTAAAGTTATGATATTTCCACTTTTGCTGTAGGTTATATCTATATTTTCATTTTGTCTTACTCTTTGAGCTATCGAACGACCTTGTAAAGGCATCAACTCAGGATGTTGTTTAATATACTTAAAATATTCTTCAACTATATTTATATTTGTACTATATGAAAAAAGGTGTGTATGTATGCTTAAAGTATAGATACCATTTAAAGCCGTTACAAGTTGTGTCTCTTTTTTCATCTGATCTACTATCTGTTTTTGATCCCAATCTAAGTTTATCAAGTAGTTGTAATCATCCGTACCATGACGCGGTATATTTAAAAGGTTGCTATACTTTTTATCAAATCTTGGATAGAGATACTGTTTTGTAGAACTTAAAATATATCTAAATCCCCCACTTTCAAGATATTTTTTCATCGTCTCATCAAGTTCTTCTCTAGGTGGTCTAAACCCTATGATAGGCTTAGATGAATACTTATCTAACAATATCTTCGTATCTGCTGTCTCTTGTTTAACATAAGTAGCATTTGTTTCGATGATTTTTTTATGCATGTGAGAGTGTGAACCAAACTCAATATAAGGGTTTCTTGCTATCTCTTTCATCATAGCTTGATGCTCTTTCTTCACAGCCAAAGATGAAACGATAAACGCCGTAACAGGAATCTGATACTTTTGTGCTAAATCACTATACTTTTTAAAGTTTTTAAACTTATATTCTGTATCTTCTGAAATAAACACGATATTTTCTCTATCAATATATGGAAACTTTTGGATAACCTCATCGTCATCAAGATAGTTTACCACCGCATTAAAGATTTTATTGTACTCTGTTTTAACCTTTGGAGAAACATCATAAAAAAAGTAACTTGGTAAGTTCATATAGTACCACTTACCTGCACCAAGATACCCATGCCAAGATACACCTGCTTCATCTAGTGTAAAATCATCTTTATCTTTCATAGCAAGAGGAGGATTTGTCTGTGCATAAGTTGTTAGTAAAAAATCAGGTTGATTTGTCTTTGGTGATACAAAGATAGGTATCGGATCATAAGTAAAGATATCCAAAAGTTTTCCACTGTTGTCATTTGTAAGTGGCGATAACAATCGCTGTGTTACAAAAGCACCTTTTTTAAAGTTAACAAAGTTTTGACGCTTACTGATAGACAAACCTGTGATTTGACGAACAAAGTTATCGCCTATGTAGTTTCCTTTTTTATCACTAAAACCACATGCATTGTTAAAAAAGAGATTTCCTCCACCATTTACAAAGTTTAAAATTTGCTGTTTAGCTGTACTGCTTAAAGCTATTGCATCTGGTATAAAGAGTATAGCATCACTTGAAAGTTTACTTACTTTTTCTTCCTCAACATAGTCCGTCTTATACCCCAAAGATTTTATATATTTATCAAATTGTTCTAATTTTTCAGTATATTTGATTTTATCATATCCATTTTTTTGGTAAGTTACGGCTGTTGCATATGATTTTAATATATGTATCGTTTTATGTGTCGTAACTGGCATGATGATGTGCTGTGGTATTGGATCTTTTTGTTGAATTTTATCAAACATCCATGCCATAATAGCAAATAAAACACCAATCAAAAGTAACATCTTTAAAACATAATTATCTCTTTTCATCTCTATAGCCTCCATAGCTGCACTCATAACAACTCCTTCTCTTCAAAGTATAAGTACTTATCTTTTTCTTGTGGTTCTGCTCCACTATGTTTTTCATTGTCTCTTTTTCGTCTACTCTCTCTAAGTTTATAAAAATAGTAAGCAATCACTCCAAATATCATAGTCAGTACGGTGATGACAACAACTGTATATGAAAGTACTTTCAATATATCAAAGTTCATTATATTCTTCCTTTTCTTTCCAATTTACCCCAGTTCATCTGAACACCAAAAAACTCTTCTACGGTTGCTAAAACTTTTGCGATATTGACCACATTTATAAAAAAGAGTCTATAGTAGAGTGCGTATAACACCAAACTCATCTTTTCTTTGGTAACACTCACACAGTATAAACTAGCAGCAACATCAAGTACGGTAAATATAATCCACCAGTAGATAAGCATCGTACTATGCCCTGAACTTATCCCTACCCAAACGATAAAGATATTGGCAAATATCGAAGCGATTGGCCAAAAGATAGCCTCAAAAAGCATATACCAGATAACCATACTCATGGAGAAGTTTTTATGCAGTTTCCATAGTTTATCTTTATGTTTCATGATAGATTGAAGAATCCCTCTAGTCCAACGATAACGCTGTTTTAAAAGATCCATTAAATCTTCTGGAGCTTCGGTGTAAGAAACCGCATCTATCTCATAATCAATCTTATACTTATCATTGATAAGATGTAAGGTCAAATCACAATCCTCAGCATATGTATCACCTTGATAACCACCAGCTTCGATGATAGCTGACTTTCTAAACATTCCGATGGGACCTGGTATGATGTTTACTAGCTTCAAGTAAGCCTGACCATTTCGTACAAGGTTTAACCCTTGGATATACTCTAGTGCTTGAAGTTTTGTCCAAAGCGTGTTTTGGTTGGTTACATAAACTGAACCTGCCACTGCTCCTACTTTTTCATCTTTAAAGTAAGGAACCATCAACTCTATCGCATCAGGTGAAAGTCTAGAATCAGCATCAACTGAGAGTATCAACTCTCCACGGGCAGCTTCTATACCATGGTTTAAGGCTTCTGCTTTTCCAGCATTTGGTTTAGTTAACGCTATAAGCCGTTTACCTTTTTCAGCAAACTCCATGTTCTTAGCTATCAAGAGTGTATTGTCACTACTTCCATCATCTACTACTATAATCTCAAAGTTACGATAAGTCTGTTTTAGCAAACTCTCCAAAGAAGCTTTAAGAACTACATCTTCATCATAACAAGGTACGATAACTGAAACCAATTTGCTATGGTCTGATTTTGTATCTTTTTCTTCTTTTATATGTCTAAAAAGATTTAACATAGATAGAAGTAAAAGTATAAAATACCTAGCAATAACGATAAGAGAAAAAGTCAAGATAAAAATAACCCCAGCTTTCACTAAAGGATCTTTATACTCGTATAGGTTTCCTAATTGATTTAAACTCAAAAAGGATAACCCTATCAAAATCAGTGCTAAAACAAATATTTTAATCATATCTACAGCACTTCTTTTACATGTTTAGATTCATCTGATGTTATCATCAAAAGACAAGCATTGACATCAAAAGATTGTTTTGATACAACCTCAATCCCTCTAGATTCAAGTCTTTGACCGATTAATGAAAGTCCGCGATTAGGCAATATATCAACCAACAAAAAAACTAAGTTTTTAGCATCTTTGTTATGATAAACAGAGTCTAGTTCTCTGATGCAGTTTTCTATAGTCTCTTGT
This sequence comes from Lepetodrilus galriftensis, assembly GCA_032361785.1. Lineage (NCBI taxonomy): Eukaryota > Metazoa > Mollusca > Gastropoda > Lepetellida > Lepetodrilidae > Lepetodrilus > Lepetodrilus galriftensis. Next base: position 8,221 of record JAUTBZ010149315.1, read on the forward strand.
TTTATATCATCGTTTTTATACTCTACAGCAACCATACTAAAGTAAATATGATAATTTAACAGCGTATAAACACTTTTTTTGAGTATCTCATCTTCTGTAAAGTAACGATTACGAGGGAGTATGTTCACTTTGTTTAAAACAGTTGTATAAAAACCTCTACCTATAATCTTCTCTATCGTATAGATATACTCCAACAAATCAAAATCTTTCTCAAAAACTTGAAAGATACCTTTTTCTATCTTAAGCACTTTATCTCTTTTTCGTATCATCTTATCATCACTTAAAAAGAGGAACTTTGTTTTGAGATTTCTCTTTTTTATAAGATTTAAAATCTTATCTTTAAGAGGTATATTGTGAAGATTAAAGATGATAATATCAGCTTCTTCTAAAAGCATTTGGTTATTATCATCAAGTTTTTGTACATGCTTAAAGTGAATATGTGTATCTTTTTTAAAGATATATTTATGAAACTTTATAGATTCATCTTTATCTGAAAAAAGTATAACATTGGCATCTTCTTTTTTATACTTGGTAACACTACTTTGACAAGCACCATCTTTATCTCGTTTTATAAAATACTCTAAATCTATCTCTTTATAGAGTACTTCATCCATGATTTCACCAAGTCTTGTTCTCTCTCCTAGTGAAAAGATAACCACTTTATGATAATACTTCGCAATCTCAACTATATCAGAAACAATTCTGTCTATATCTCGCTTACTACAACCCTCAAAAAATGTATCAGCCCTGTGAAAATAGAGTGTAGAAAACTCCTCTTCTTGCATCATCTTTTGTATTTCATTGATAAAAAATGTTTTTCCATACATCTGATCTAAGATATTCCAACTCTGTTTTAAAAACATAAACCGAAGTTGGGCATACATGTCATCAAACTCAGGCATATCATCTTTTAGTTGATTAATAGAATCCCGTACAAAAGAAGTCTCTTTATGTGATAAAAAAAGTAGATTTTCTCTGCTATATTGCTTATGAAACTTCATGGCTGATTCTATTAGACAGCTATTGTCTTCTGATTTTATCAGCATCAACTGTTTTTGGTTTTGATTATTTTGCATATCTATTTTCATCCTTTTTTTACCACTTATATGCTGCTGTAGCATAACACTCATCTGCACCATCTATACTATAACCACTCTGATAGTGCCGACAATCAACTCTAATATCAAGATATTTAGTTACGGCTATCTCTGCACTCAAACCATAATTATATAAAACATCATCATTTTTAAATGAATACCCTATACCACCGATGCCCTGTATAAATCCTCTTTTTCCCAACTGTAACTTAGGTCGAGTCTGGATATAGTTTCCATCAAAGAAATCCGCTGGATGATAACACCCTTCTGTCTTTGAGTTATACTCATAACTTCCAGAAAATGAAAAATCATTTTCAAAATTCTTATATCTAAGTTTATATATCGGATATTCTATGAAAGTATTTACATTGAGGTTTTCATCATCGTAACGATTTAGCGTTAATCCTATCTCAGCTTGGTCAAGATTTGACAAAAGTACTGCATCATAAAGTGAAAACTGCACGGCATTTATCTTCTGATCTATCATACATGCTTGAGCATTGACAAAAGCACCATTTAAGTTTTTTAGACCAAATGTCATGTCATGTCCTGCAAAAATTTTTCTATAAGTCACTTCTGCTAAAACATCATTAAACGATTCAAACTGACTCATACCCAAACCAACAGAAAAGTTTTTAAAGTTAAAATATGTCATCAAACTATCCACATCTTCTTTGATATTTGCATTTTCAAAGTGTGATTGTTTTGCTTCTACTGAAAGTGTTCCATCTGCAACTTTTACAAACTTGTTGAGCCTTACACCATACTCGATATTGTCTATCGTTTCATCCGAGAGTGTATGTAAACTAAAAGTTATATCTTTTTGTTCAGGTTGTTTAACAGAAACATTTATCGGCATAAGCATGGATTTTACAGAAGATATATCTCTTCTTATAAGTTCTTCCCCAGCAAGTGTATTTTTTCTATCTATGATTTTCTTTTGACCTTCTGCCAAGATAACATCTTTATATCTTGTTGGTCGAGGCATAGGTTTACTTACTTTTTTCAAAGTTGCTTTTGTAAACTTTAGTAAATTATCTCTCTCTTTTGAAGGAGCTTGTGCTTGTAAAGTTGACAGTAGGTTTTGTAAAACTGCACGAGAGCGATTCCATTTTGGTTCATCTTTTTGTGCTATCAAACTTACAGCATATCTATAAGTCGCAAGGGTATATAACGCATCTTGTGCATGAGCCACTCTTTTATACACTATTTCTGCTCTTTGGTACTGTTTTAAACTATCAAGTGCCGCCGCATATCTAAATCGCATTTTAGTATCATCGGGATATGCTCTAAGGTATATATCATAAAAAGGAAGTGCTTCTTTTGCATGTTCTAAAACAAAGTAAAGCTCTGCTATCTCTTTGGCTATCTTTGCATCTTTACTTTTGGCATAATACGCTTTATACTCAACGATAGCACGAGGATAATCTTTTGCTTTATGTGCATTCACAGCTCTTACTAAAAGTGCATCACTCTCTATCTTTTGTACGGCTGTTTTAGACTTTGTATCACCTAGTTTTGCAAGTCTTTTCATGTAAGGCAAGGCTCTATCTCTGTTATTAGTTTGTAGTAACATCTCAGTATAAAGAGCTAAAATCTCTCTATTTTTTGTTCTATCAACGATAGGTCTTAGCGTCTTTAAACTCTCTCTTGGTTTTTTAGCCCAGTACTGTAACTTTGCCAAAAATAGTGCAGAATTTTCTCTTCTTGGGTATCTCTTTACATGTGAGCTTAAAACCTTTAAAGCTTTTACTTTATTTTCACTATTTTCCACGGCATAATAATACTGTTTTAGATTTTCAAATGAAGGCTTTTTTTCATAGTTTTTCTTTAACACATCTACCTGTTTTGAAAGAACACCTGCTTCTCTCTGTTTTAAAGCTTTTGAAACAGAACTTGAAGCATGTAGTGTATATTTTTTAGCAAGCTCTTGTGCCTCTTTTGTTTGATAATGTTTTGTATAACTATCATACAGAGCAAGCACTACTGCATCATTGTTTCCATTTGATAAAGCTTTTTTATATGCATCTTGTGCTAATTCATATTTTCCTTTTGCTTCATATATCTTTGCAACTGTTATATGCCTATCTTGAACAGATAGCGATGAAGCTTCCAAAAATGATTTTGCTCTAGCATACTCTTTTAACTGTATGTAACTATCTATAACATCAAACTCTATCGAAGCGTTTAAAGGTACATTGTTTCTTTTTAATACATCATTTAAAAGGCTTACATACTTATGTTGTTGTGAGTGATTTAATCTATCTATATAAGAGGTAAGGTTATTTGTTTTTGAGAGTTTACCACTACTGACAAGGGATTGTATCTGTTTTAGTTTTTCTATATCTTTAAGTAAAAATTTTGATTTTTGATTTTTTTTGTCAATTTTTAAAACCTCTTCAAGAAGATTTTTAGCATCATCATACCGACTCTTTTTCATGTATGATCGAGCCAATATCAAACGGCTTTTAACATCATCAGGATTTGAAGAAACCTCTTTTTTCAGAAAATCTATATCAATTTCAATAGACCAAACAGAAGATAACAGAAACAATAAACTAAAAACAACTCTCACAATAAGCC
>JAUTBZ010149326.1:0-11900 GCA_032361785.1 Lepetodrilus galriftensis
TGTGTGTGTGTGTGTGTGTGTGTGTGTGTGTGTGTGTGTGTGTGTGTGTGTGTGTGTGTGTGGGTGTGTGTGTGTGTTTAAATCTATATATTAAAATGTGTAGTTCAAATATGATAAGATGGACATTTAATTTATTCTTTAAAGCATTAACTTAAACAAGTGCAATGCACATGCTTCATTCGTCTATTATTTATAAGGTCTTGCACAGTATCATGATCATCCTCGTTATTTGCATCTTTATTTATCCACACTTACTAATACAAGTAATAGTCCTAATACCGTGTTTGCTCATACATCTCATCATTTCGTTGTCCTAATCTCTGTGTTGAATCGTTCGTATGTTGTTCTACTTATACATGACGTGTCAGATATGGCTGCTATCTACAGGGTAAAAATGTTCGCCTCATCTTTCTTATTACCTCAATCATATTTCCCAAACAAACCCAGGCCCTTCCTGTGTACGGAACACACTCGGCGAGTTTTCACGAACTTATCCAGCGATCTGGGCCCAATACAAGTGTCAGGGGCTTATCTGTATAAGTGTCAAGTATTACAGGCTAATTTCCGTGTTTTCCTACAAATACAAATCATACGCACAGTAAATGAGCCACCAGAGCGCCCTAACTGAGAGGATTATATGGACTTGCGACTTTAAATAACCCCCTGCTTGGTGCGGATGTTTTACGTTTCCTATTTCAAGTCGCTGTGTTGGACGCTGAGTGCAGTTCAAAGATATTCGTGTCTTGAATACAACACATATATTGTTTATGTGTGATATGATTTGCATCAGGAAGTGATTTTCGTACTGATAATTCTTAATAAAATTTGGTATTGCATGTATTATGCAATTTCTGTTATAATTGAACTGTAGTTTCCTAGTAATTTTGTAGATATTATATAACACTTTAAAATTCCTAGTAATTATGTAGATATTATATAACACTAATTAAAATGATGATTTTCACAGATAATAATTATCATAAGGAACAAAGTGATTATACATACTGGAATATATTACAGACTTCACTGAGGTCAATGCCAGATGTTTTTGTACAATCTTTATCCATATTGATTTACATAATTATATAATTTAGACCGGAAGACGTCAACTAATATTGAATAAAACTCTGAAGTCAGAAACGACATGGATCGTAATTATGAATACGAACAGAAAAAAAATGTGCATTAAGCAAAAATTCTAAATGCTATTTATTCGCATTTAATCGTCACTCGTTTCCTCTATATTACATCTCAAACTCAAACAAATGTGAAGATATCCTGTAATTTAATGATAAACGTTATTTGTGCTTGTTATGAGAGTCTGTCTCGGCCGTGTATCCGCCTACACTGACTCCTATGAAAAGGCAGTTTGTCTGGCACAGTAGTGATGGGAGCCAGGCAGCTTTAGAAGTCACGATCAGCTAGACGGCCTGGGTAAGTGAAATGGAAATGTGGCATTCAAACAAATGTATAAGAGTTTTGACAAGCACACAAGCCCCTATGAGCTATCAACTATTCTTTCAATACTCCGGCAAGTCTTCACTAAATTACCCCATGTAGCATTGTGAATTATATTCGCTTCGAATCGACGTATGAATGCCTAAACCAGTGCCCTGGGACCGACACAAAGAGCGGGGTTTGAATTGTCACAAAAGAGTGCCCGGAATGTCTTGAATACTGGAGGTGTTCTGCAGTGCGGGTAGCCGGACCGTGCACACCCCAAACACCCGCTGATATCAGCTACAACTGTGGACTAAAATAATGTATTAAACTTATGCAATGATGCAGCGCGCAATTCATCCCTTCTATTGCCATTGGTTAATTTCGTGTTCCGAGCTGAAGGTTATGTACCAGAACGACCATCCCTCTACGACGATCTATACATTCATAATTCCCTTTATAGATAGAGATACATTGTCAGCGACCAACGGAATGGCATTATTGGTTAGATGGTTCCAATCAGTCTTCGGCAATTCCCGGATTGGTAAGCAATCAAACGTGTATGGTACCATGCAGCATCTCGGTAAATTCCGGTAAGCGGTCAGACGTGGCACATGTGTGAATACTCGGTACATTCAGTGCTTCCAATGTCATCAATTAGTTACCATAACCAGTAAGCACTGTAGATCACCTCCATTTACAGGTATGAATACCATGGACTTACTCATTTGATTATCATTTGTTCGGACGTATTTTCATGTCACGTTTATATTTTATATTCAGATATATGTACTGAACTAGTTCGACATTTCTTACGGCTGAATGTCCCTCCCTACCTAGTTCACCTACATGTAATATTAATATCGGCCTGATCAAAGGGATGCATAGCAAATTATCCACGGGACCCGGTAGTTTTATCGCAAGCAATGTGTCTCATATTAATGCACATTGAGGAGGGTGTTAATGACTTGTATCAATTAGATCCCAGCGTTCTTTATCTCTACAGTCTGCAGCTTACGACCTGTCAGGCATGGGATACAGAGACATAATGCTGGAATATATTTGGACGACATCGCGGACTGTCAGCAATAACGCCGCCAAGCATTGTTTAATTATTGAAAATGGCACATTCCAGATCTTATAGGGCTGATCAAATTGAGAATAATTAATTATGCTTTCGTTCTGAAACGAGTATTGCTAAGGTAAATGCTGTGTATAAGTTGGTAAATGACAAAATGAATGCTTTCATGTTTCAATAATTGGGAAGGAATGTATATGGATTTTAGCGTTATTTATGATTTGAAATACATCGATTCTTGTTCCAAAAGTAAAATTAAATTATCTGGAATTGTTTATGGTCTGATGAAGGTATTGTATGCTCGTCAATAAGGCACGTACAGTTTCGCATTTGTGAATATTAGCACTAGACTCTATCTACATACTAAGGGAAGGAATTATATAATAAAGAGAGGAGGGAAGGAAGTAAGCACATTATAGCGAGTACACTAGAACTCCAATTAAATCAGGGCAGTGGAAACAATTAAGGATAGTTCGCACAGAAGTTGAACACTCCATAAGTTATGACTACATAAGTTATGATAATGACAGCTCCCAGAATGCATCACGAAGGAAGTTGAAGGAGTTAACATTCCCCCGTAATGTCTGACACGCTTATCCTATGATCCCTTGCGCTAATTATAATTACTTCCCTATTTCTCAGTCTACGCTATACAATGGTCCAGCCCATTCAGCATATGCAACAGAATGATAGCAACATTTTTTTGTGGCATATTATCGTAACAACAAGTAACATGACTTCGCACGTGCATAACATCTGCGTTGGCGCATGCACTACGAATATGTATGTATATCCGATGATGGATGGAGCTATCAAAATACCGACAACATCTCGGGATGATTATAAATAACGTTATATCCCGGTTTTCTCAGTCTCTCATGGTTAAATCTGCCACAAAGTAAAAGGAAATTTCATATAATCTCACAGAGATAAATGTTAATTCAGTGTACATTTTATGGTCATGCAGCCGCGGCCAAACCGCGAATCTATCCAGGCTTCCTAGGCAGCTGCTCTAGACATTTGCACGTCATAAACTTACTTTAAACGTCTGTTAGCGTCTTAATAGCAACGTGTCGTTGAGATCAATTGAGTTAGAATTTTCATTAAGTAATTGATCATTTATGGGGAAATACATGTCATAATTTGTTAAAGTGAAATATATTAAAATTTTAAGGATAATTTAAATACAGACACTGCGATAGTGGCTATAATTGTTCTTTGGAAATCAAAATGAAATGGGCAAATATTTCTAGGATATTACCCATCACTCAATGCAAGAATTCGCTATGTAAATTGTCACCTCGGCAACATCTGGATGTTCTTATCATAAAGACCACATTTTATTAAGCTGTAGCAGCTATAGCAGTGAACATTTGCATTCAATGACACTTGGCAAGCGGTGACTGCCTTATGAACAGCTGGCTATCCTGATCTGGTTAAATGTTTCTGTACGGAACCATCGCACCCGTGACCCAAAGTCTGAAGTCTGAAATATACGTGCATAAGATGATATCCAAAACTGTTAAACTGTGTAGAGTATATGTTCAGGTAATCTACAATGTATTCGATAAACTCCAAGCACCGCCGTACAGTACTGACATGTGTAGGGAGCTTCCGGTATACTGCACTCGCCGATAAGGTCGTACTTCCCTTGGATAATAAAGATTATTGAATTATTGGTTTTCAGACTGAACATTTTTGTTAATGAAAGTTCTTACTAAATATTATGCTGGATGGATGTATCCACATTGCAAGACATTTGCAAGGACGTGACCTCTAGTTCCGTGCGGTGTACCGTGATGATCTTCAAATGGATTTCATACGTGCTTACATCATGAAGCGTATTACATGGCTAATTTACCGCTCAACGTCTATAAAAAAAAAGAAGTTGAGGAAATTACTATAGATCATAAACGGACGGTTCGAAAAATTAAAGATATGAAGTAAGCTTTCATTAATTTCATACGATATTATTAGGCCGTTGCGTTGTACGTGCGTGTGACATCGCTTTGCTGGGAGTAAGTTCTAAACGGTATCAGTTCATTCGAGGGTTAGGCAGTTCACACTTAAGCTCAGTATCCACTAATATTGGAAATCTAGCCATTTGAGCCCCAAAACATTTCACCAACCTACTATCTGACTATGCACCCAGTGCATAACCCCGTGGTATGGTTCTTTCTACGTCTTCACCTTAGCAACTGTCGTCAGCTGGTGGATGCACGGGGTACATAAGTTCATTGTACCGTGTATCCCGTGTAGGTTAAAGGGTACACCCTTATGTCCTGAGAGTTTGAACTATAGTTTTATCGTACATTTGTTCATATATTATTTATGAACGCTACAGAAATATCCTCATCAGAATTAGCCTGGCGTTCTATTGACACACATATCTGATGGTATATATAAGTACATGGAATTTAGATGATGTAGAATTTCAGCCAATGAAAGAGCTTGTCTCAAGACACTTTGACATTTACTCCGTGTTGTATCTGTCTCACATCCGTCAGTGTCAGTCCTAGACCATGTCATAAGTCAATCGCTGCTTCCTATATGCAAGCTAGCCTTTTCACCTCCGTCTCTATTTATCGCTTTAGTTCAGAACTGGCGGTTCAAAACACTTTCTATAGGGTTGTTCACAGCATTGTGCGAGTACCACTGCCAACTAGCATTGAAAGCAATGGTTACAATGACGATGACAATATTTCACAATAACCCTTGACACAAGTTACTTTCATCTTGCAGTGTAAAGTGAATGCCTTGTGCTAGCTTTAAGGTTCCATATTTACCGACAATATCGACATTGATAGAGTAATTGACATACTCCTCGCCATGAGTGTTGTATGTATAAAGACGCTCACATTCCACACTTGTATGTGCATGTCTTGTAGTGAATTCCATATAATTTATTTTGCTATAGACAGACGGAATTGCTTTATTCAAAGAAACAGGTTCGCCGTTGTTACAGGAAATGCTAGTGTATTTCCCATTTCTGTAGCTATATCATTGACACTAAATTACTCCTACCCGAAGTTCCCTTATTCTTTAAAAAGAAACACAGGTAGTCGTGAAGTATGAACTCGTAATACAGCAATATTGACAATACTAACAAACAATAATCAATATTATATTGTCTAACATGCTAGTTGACAGGGACAAATCTAATCGCGACCTGTCAGAAATGAAAACTGGTTCCTCTGAAGACACAACTGGCATGTTCTTTACTGTTCCAGTGTAATTGTCAATGGTCTGCATTGGACTGTAACCCTAGGGTCAATAAACACCTCTCCCATTCAGGATGTCCAAATGCTGTCTTTGAAAAACCTTTCAATGCACGTGTCTTTCTGTCCAAACAGTCTCCGGCAAGGGAGGTTACTGGGACACATCTCTCATACCCATACAAAATGTTTTATGTCTGTTTTTGCTATTAGTAAGTACGTTACCATCTGGCCAGGCCCTTAGTGGGTTCACAATATAGTACAGTGTAGCATGCACATCTGTATGTGGGAATCTCCCCCAGCCTCCTTTTGTTGCCTGGCCGTATACACAGGGCATCTGAATAGTCAGGGCATTCAGTCATCATACAATAAGTTCTACCCAAACCAGTTCAGGTATCATTGAATACGATACATAAATAGTTTTAATGTAAGAACTAAAATATGAATAACTATGCTATTATCTCTGTTAACCTTTTCGTTTGATTAAGTTTTTCTCTGGCATTTGTAATGGTTTCAATGTAAATTATTATCCTGTGATCAGTGACCATGATAAATGTTTTGCCCGCACTAACTGGTATTAACAAAGCTCTGACCTATGTGGAGTTTGAGTGTAAAGAGTGTGGTGTATTGCTAGGAGTATGTTCTTGAGTACTGAGGACACGAAACGCACTAAATTGCGGGCTGGTCGGCTAGTTTCTACTCAATGTTGCTTAAATAGCTTGTCTAGATCTGCTCATCCCAGTGAGTCTCTTCCCCCGCCTACGTGAATATATGCTTTTCAATGTACGTTTTATTCATTTGCGAAAAGCCGGTTATAACCGTGGACTTTCCCGCCTTGGTGGCGAGTAGCCCAGGGGGTAGAGCCGCGTGCACGAAGGACGTTTGACAGCCATCTGCTGGATCCATTAACTGTATAGTAGTGTCGGAGGAGGATTCGTGTTTTTCAGTTAACACGTGAAACAATAGTGACACTGCGCAAACATGTACTCATTTGCACGTGAAATCCACGCACGACGATGCCAATGGCGAGGTCTGTGGATCCGGATGTATATTGAGAAGCTGTGGATTCAAACCTTGGAATACTTTGATCCCTTCCACCAATTTCTGTATGGAATGTGGAACCTCTCCCCCATCTCTGTAGCCAAGTGAGTTTGCCGCGCCTGATAGCCCGTCAAGCGTTGCCGACTAAAGCGAGAGTGAAGCGTTTGTCGATATGAAAGCATGCTCACTCTTGCGTGGCGTGTGTTAATATTTAGGTCATCGGTCTTCACATGCGAATCGCCGACATATTGGCAGGCGAGGTCTGATTCGCTCTGTCAGTCCGCCTGGTAGAGAGAAGGAGTCGGGCCGCCCGTACCTCGTGTCCCGCTCCAGAACTCCACCGTCCAACCTTCAGTCGGGACGTTCCGTCACCTAGGTCACAACAGGTACTACACATTGGTGCAGAGTCTCTAGATGTGCCCATCCCCAAGTGCTACAGCCTCACCCGCTAGTCCCGGATAGTATTTCACGGCAGAAATAATTTGATCAAGCCGGCCAGGCATGCGTTCGCCGATGCCGTCTGCTTGCATGCTGGAGCAGTTGGCGTAGCTACAGAGAGGGAGAGGGAGAGGGAGTGGGAGAGGGAGAGGGAAGGAGAGATCTCGTGACCTGGTCAGATGTACCCGGGGACACGCTTTCTCCAACAGGTGATTGTTTTTATTAATGAAGCTCATTATTATTTCAGGTAGATGTTTCCTCTGGTGGGCAGGGAGTGGATCTACGGATGAGTCTTGCTGACGGACAGACGGAAATCGAGCTGAGAGCGGACAGTGGAGCTTCTTCTCACTCTCGGAGCAGTCCGCTGTCCTTGGGTTTCCAAGGAGACTAATTCAACAAGTTGAGATTTCTCGTAAAGTCATGGGTATTTGTCCCGTGTCGCGGGGAGTCTGTGAGAGGACCAGGACAACTGCCAGCGGGTTTGGACATTAAATTCTGGCAGTATATCGTCCCCGCGCAGTTGGACACTGTTTGTGGCCACGTCAAGGATATTTCCATAGTCCACATCTGCAGATACAATAGCTGGACTATTCGGATTATTTGCTTGCGGTGTTTTTGACTTCATGTGAATTACCTTTGATGCGAAAACATCCGCCGGTTTATACCCACCATTGGACTTACATGGAATATACCCACCCAACCCTACGGGCCTCACGAATTCCGGACAGCTTCACCCAGCGGACAATGACGAAGACGAAGGCTCTGTTTATGTCTTTGGTTATCTAGCTGTATGATTGGTGCGGAAATATCATAAAGCTAGGTTACCAAAGGCAAAAATGGTAGCCATATTCAACCAGCTTCATCAAAACAGGTGTGGTATATTTATCATATTTAAATAAAGTACATGCATCTCATCTATTCACTAAATGTGGATGAGAATATATTCAGATACTATTATTTCTACACATATTTGTTTCTACATTCGTAAATATGTCACAGCAAATTATTAATAAAAGTGTATTAAATTGAGTTAATTTGGGGAATTTGGTATTTTCCAAAATTATATAATTTTGCTATTGTTCATCAAAATTAACGTGTGTACGTTATTCATTACTTTATTATCTAAATTAATTATTTTGAATAAATATGGGTAACCTATATTTTCGTGTTTGTGTCACTTGTTTTGTCTTGACAATAATTATTGGCTCAACGATTCACGATCAACACATTACAAATGAACGAAACATATTTATTGCGTCTATAATAAATTATTGTTAATAAAAATGAATATGTTCAGAATATGAAATATTCACGATATTTATTCAATTATTGTATTTCACAAATCTTGTCAGATAGGTATCAAATTAACGAAATCAGCGACTTATTTTTTTAATATAATTAATTTTCTATCCACCATCAACACCGGGATATGTTAAACAGTTTGTAAGGAAGGGTTTCACGGAGAAGTTAATTTATATAGCGTTTGAGGGAATGGCTACACCAGCGTTTAGAAAATATATCCTGCAAGTGTTTTCGCAGCTGCTGGGGATACACGCGGAGGAAACCACGCACACAGTCCTCTCACAGGAGATTAGAAGATCTTTTAACAGGAAATTACTTTCTGGTATAATGGACAATATGTGCTAGTTGAACAGAACACTGTTGTAGTCTGAGGGTTTCATCAAAATAGGAAAAAATATTAAATTAGTATTTCTCATTGTTCTTATTTAAAATAATATGATTTTGATTTCGTGGAAGAGGCAACCCTCTCTATATTTTCCCTGGAACGCATTTTAATGACATTTATAGTTAAAACGTTTTCCAATTCCGGGTGCGTCGATAAATCATGTTGAAGCAAGTAACATCTGTGCTGTGTAGAGATATTGATATGTGTCTCGGGCTATTCACCAGCGATGAAAAAATATATATAAAATCTTCAAAGACAGTTTCGTCCCACACTTTATAACTTCCTGAGCTGCGCATCTGAACAGCGCAGGAGCGGCAACATCAAAGGATATTTGGATCATAAGCCACATGTTATGTATGATATGGACTGGAGCCGTTGGCGTTATCTCATTGGCTTAAGCGCTATCACGTGGTCATGTCGATTGCATCAACCCCTTTTCATCCATCATAAGTGTGTCTATTTATAACATATTTAACTGGCAATTGCCCTCCCCTCCGCGGTGCATAGCCAGTTTACATTGACATTCTCTTCCAGAGTATAGCCCTACACAACTGCAGAAATAATTACTGAGACGAATACTGGGAAAATAATACGTACCGAGTGACCAACCAATGCATGTCACAAACTCTGAATGACACATACAGCATTAGAAAATAATATAGCATTAATTAGAAAATAACCACTTTAATTACATTATTGCTAGGTCGGTGATGTATGAATGGAGATACTAGTAAATTATTTGGATATGTTCTAGTGTAAATTATCATTAATTGAAACTATTTAGATGGTTAATTCTACCGTAATAAACTGTTGCAACTAGTTAATATTATTGTTTTTACGTTTCTGTTTGGGTTTGATTAAAATATATATTAACTTAATTTTCCTATTACTCTTTTAGAACTGCATCCTAAATAGTAACTGACTCGCACACTAAAACAACGTACATGTATATGCATTATCTACACAGTACTATTCAATACCTCATCATTGTATATTAAACTGCACAAGAGTATAGACGAGTAATTTAGATCATTTAATTTTCAACCGAAATAATGTATAACCTTTCTAACTGGGAATATCACAAATTAATTAATTATAAATAAATATAATCAAATAAAATTATCATTGAATGTATTGACAATAATTCACATGCAGATGAATTGTTATTTACTATGAACAAAGATATCATGGAACGGACTGACAATAATGTACATGCAGACAAATGTTATTGATGTTGTACAACAATGGATTGACAATATGCAGTTAAATGTTATTTACGTTTGAAAAAGAGTAAACTTGACTCTTAGGATTGTGTCAACAATTTTTATTTTGTGAAACAATTTTCTACCAATCATAGCCATTGCCGCTCCTTTTGATGCGTTTTAACTGATCGACGCCGACGCACGTGTTCCCCTCCAAGCCACTCCCCCCACCATGTTCCTCTACGTGATAATTCAATTTTACATCAAATTTAACATAATTGGGGCGCCTGAGTAGAAACTCATGTATTTAAATTGGATGATATTTCAACAGCGTATAGAGAAGCCAAAGCAACTAGAGAGCCTTTTCAGTGATATTCCAGTGATTAAATTCAAGTCGACTTTGATGTTTAAATGGGGCAGAAGTGATTCAATGGGAACAGCGTTTGTGTTCTGTATTCCTAGCTTGTCTCCTAATGCGACTCCACATCGCCACTCATAATGTAGGGATACTTCTACAACACAGAAGCTCAAAATAGCTTCCATATGCAGGATTATATAGCATAGAATAACACAAAATTCTCAAGACAATATTGGCAAACGATATGTTCACGTACACACATGCACGGATACATAGTTACATACACACTCTCTAGATCTTAGTAAAGCATATCTTAGTAAAGATCTCCTCGACCTAGCTATAGATATAAACTTTAAGAGTGTATTAATATCCTAGAAAGACACATGTGTAAGAAGAGGTTATATATGTACGCAAGTTGTTTGTATATTACAAAGACTCAGTCTTCAGTCTGTGATTCACTGGTAGAATGGAAAAATCAAATGATTATAAACATAATTGAAATATCCAACAGCACAACGATGCACGTAACAGGTAATTAATGAACTACGATCTTTGGAATATTCAACACATATAAATCAACAAGGTTTTTGTTATAATTTCCTTTATTTTCCATACGTCAACAAGTGTATGTGTATTTTTGGTTTTTAATGGATTGAAAATATAATTATCTGCCTGCACATGTTGGTATACAAATACAGCATCCGAATAATAACGACAGTTTGTAATGGCGATATTTTCATAACTTAACATCGTGTCATTATTTGTATGCATATGATTAATATTGAGAACCGGGTTGTTCAGTTTGATTAATATCGAAAGCCGGGTTGTTCGACATGTAATAACATACATGTAGTAGAATATTAATGTTTGACCAAAACTGACAAGGAATGATGGATTGCGCTGGTGACGACATTCGAGAATGATGGCCAGACATGAGGAAGTTCATTCACTGCTACATTCGCCATCATTCAACGTCTGGGATATACCTGAGTGACAGATCTGCAAACATCACGCCATCTACAAAACTATGCGTACTCACATATGCCGCATGCAGAACCTGTGATTAAACATGCAAATATGTATCATACAGATCCAACGATCAAACAGATTCCGAATAACCGGAAATATTTGAGGCATCTTCTTTTCTTGTGGAATTCCGGTGGTAATCGTATACAAGCCGTTCTCTGGCTAATATACATTGTAGTCTATCATTAAGCAATGGTGTATACATGGGTCTTAGACCATCTCGCACCCCAAGGGCTACTCAATTCCGTTCAAGACTCATACTACGTACCATACGATCCTGTACTGAATTAAGAACCTTTGGGATGCGAGGATAGGGATCTTAGAATGTGGTGTGCTGTATATCATTAAGACAAACATTTAGGTGGATATATTACAAAATAAATTAAATAGCGCCCGATATGTATGGACCGTACAC
>JAUTBZ010149337.1:0-26652 GCA_032361785.1 Lepetodrilus galriftensis
TTTAACCCTCTCCCTGCTAAAGTCGAGTTAACTTGCCCAATCACATGCAGAAATAGAACATTTTGATTTTATTCAGCAGGGGGAAGGTATTTTGTATGACACAGATGTACAATACAGTGTTAACAAGTTGCTAAGTGCTGATGTTGAATTATGTGGTCTTTTGTATCTTTACCATGGAAGGCCAGTACGTGGTACATAGTCTATATTCTCCACACTCCGTGTTTTCTGCTGCAGATACCAGTTTTTCCTCCAGCTGAAGCAGGACATCTACCAGGGCCGACTTCCTCTTCCACAGGAAACACTCATTGAGCTGTGCGGCCTGGCCTTGCAGTGTGAGTCTACTAGGGCGTGCTTGTACACCAGCTCTGACAGTTGTTGGAAGGACTAGGCCGTTCTGTTCAATATTTGTATCTATGTATGAGCCACTGTTAGGATTGCCCCAGGCCCTGACCCCGAGTGGCTGACCCCGAGTGGCGGCGTGGCTTAGACTGGAAGGGGGTCTGGCCACTCAGACACGGCAATGATACTGGCATTCCTGGTACTTGACATGGTATAGCCTGGCAGTCAGCTTGACTGTTGGAATCCCTCACAGAGTAATACTGATACAAGGTGGACAGACTTAGATGCTTGGTACGACGTGACTTGTATATTCTCTCCCCTGTATTACTATACAGCATTGTTAGGCAGCTATCACAAATCCATTTCCCATGCTCAAAATATGTAACTTTTTCCTCCCTTATATTATTGCAGAAAATGTCTCATGACAGAATGTTGTCTTATTTTATGATAGAATGTTGTCTTATGACAGAAAGTTATCTTATGATTATAGACTTATGACAGAAAGTTATCTCATGACAGAAATTTAGGTTATGATTATAGACTTATGACAAAGTTATCTCATGACAAAATGTTGTCTTATGACAGAATGTCTCATGACAGAATGTTGTCTCATGACAGAATGTTGTTATTTCCCGTGGTTACAGCGGAGCTGGGAGACTACGACCCAGAAGTCCACAGTCCTGGCTACATCTCTGAGTTCCGCTTTGTCGCCAGTCAGACGGAGGAGCTGGAACTAGCCGTGCACGAACACTTCAAGAAATGTAGGTACGTATCAGTCCTCAACGCCTGGAGCTCTTACCCAGAGCGGGAACAATGCCACAAATACCAGGAATAGTACAGGAATAGTAGCCTTCTCACGATGTGTCGCAAATGGGTGAAAGATTCCCGCAGCGACGTTAAACTCCATATGTTCCTTAGTTTATGTCCATCTGTTCCCCTGTAAAGAAGCAGAGATTAGTGTGTGGCTGTGACCTGGTGGTAGTGCAGGGGGTGCCGACAGTTTACTGGAGGACTGTCCTGTGTTGTAGTGGGATGACGCCGGCCTTGGCAGAGCTGGCCTTCCTGAACAAGGCCAAGTGGCTGGAGATGTACGGCGTGGACATGCACACGGTCATGGTAAGGGAGACAACTACATGTTCACCGTCATGGTAAGGGAGACAACTCTCAACATTAACATGAAAGGTGCTACCCATGCTTTATCCAGTACCGTAATTAATCAGGGCAAATCCATATCTCATATAGAATGAACCAATGGCCAATTCCACCAATGCTTGTAGATATGTTATTCCCGACGTAGACATAGAGTATTGCACTGTTTGAAGTGTTGGGCTGCTGACTGCTCGCAGCGACGTTAAACTCATATTCACTCACTCACTCACACTGCTGACTGCTGTGTTTGCAGGGTCGGGATGGGTGTGACTACAGTCTAGGACTCACCCCCACAGGCATCCTCGTCTTTGAAGGCAAGCAGAAGATTGGACTTTTCTTCTGGTGAGAACAGACATCAGTCGTAAATATCCTTCATTTGAAAACAGTGATCATTTAATTAATTATTTGATATCTGTACATGGCTTGGTGTAGTAGTTCCAGGATAGACCTTCTCAGTTATATCAGTAGTGTCCACCTTCATCTGCACTAGTGCTGCTCAGTAGTACTGACATATTGTCTGCTCAGTAGTACTGACATACTGTCTGCTCAGTAGTACTGACATACTGTCTGCTCAGTAGTACTGACATACTGTCTGCTCAGTAGTACTGACATATTGTCTGCTCAGTAGTACTGACATACTGTCTGCTCAGTAGTACTGACATATTGTCTGCTCAGTAGGGCTGACATACTGTCTGCTCAGTAGTACTGACATATTGTCTACCATAGTGTAATTCTGATTGTATCTCCAGGCCAAAGATGACAAAGTTGGACTTCAAGGGAAAGAAACTGACTCTTGTGGCTGTGGAGGACGATGAAAATGTAAGTTGTGAATTTGTATACTTCATAAAATACTGATAAAATTGTAGTCATGTATTCTAACATTCTACTGTTGCACATGGTTGTCTGATTGTTAACACTATGTATGTCTGACTGTCGCCACAACGCATGTCTGACTGTCGCCACCACATCTGTCTGACTGTCACTTCCTGTCCCCCAGGGTCAGGGTCAGGACCACGTGTTTGTGTTTCGGCTGATGAGTGAGAAGGCGTGTAAACACCTGTGGAAGTGTGCGGTGGAGCACCACGCGTTCTTCCGTCTGAAGGGTCCGGTCAAGGAAGGCAACACCAGGCAGAACTTCTTCAGGCTAGGATCTCGGTTTCGATACAGGTCCGTCGCTGTCCACCATTCCCATTTAGAATACTTTGATACTCTCATGAATACTTTGATACTCTAATGAATACTTTGATTTATATAATACTTTGATTTATTCTGAAAATAGGTATGAGGCAAGATGACATTTGTGTTACACCTACTAGTAGGTCAATGTACCTGATGAGATATTTATCTGTTCCTAGTGGAAGAACGGAATATCAAACAGCCACCATCAGCAGAGCCCGACGGAGTGTCAGATTTGAACGCAAACCTAGTCATCGATATTCCAGACGAGCGACGTTCGAGAGGGCGGAACGCGAGGAGACGATGAAGCTGGCTCAGGAGCGCGCGGACCGGAAGAAGGCAGCGCAGCAAGCCAGGGAAGCTATACGGGCGGAGAAACAGGAAACCAACGTTGACGACGTGGACGCGCCCACAACCACAGTAGTCATAGCATCGGGTGCATCTGTTGTCCCTCCCACGGTAACTCTGGAGAAGCCAGCAGCTGCAGGAGCAACATCAGCGCTGGACCGACTGGATATTCTCATCAAGGGTCAAGGGGAGGCTACTCCAGGCGACTCGCTCAAAAGAAAGCCCAAATCTCCTCGTCCGTCAACAAGCTCAACAGCTTCTAAAGATCCTTCTGTTTCTCTCAAAGGTTGGTAGCAGGCTCTCTGCTCCTTATAATGATCCTGGTAGTAAACTTAGGATTATCCTAAATAATACTTCAGATAACACCTCAATGCAGAACATTGACATGAGTAACCTCCCTTTGATTATATGTATGTGTAGCATAAATTATGGGTGAAATCTTATGGGAAGAGAAACAATTCAATAAATCATAAACTGCCTGATAAGAAAATTGGTGCCACACATCTCAATCTGAGGCTTTTATACTTTTTGCAATATTTTGCAGTCAACATTGGGAAAATTATTAAAAAGATGTAATAGTACTAAAAAATGCAATGAATAAATTTACATTGGCTCTTGTTAGGTCATAAATGGATCGTGAGCATAGTATGTTAATCCTGGAGGTGATATATCATGTTCGGTAGCTTACATTTAGAACTTACAGATTGTCCTAATTAACCTCGCATATTTATTAAATTATTAAAATTAGTACCTTTTCTGACAACAAATATCTTTGTATCTTAGTATGTTATGGCATTGGTGTATTCAGATGCGTCGACGATGGCCGTGTCTAAGATGAAGGTGTTGGACGACACGGCGCCAGTCGTACACAGACCCAAGCCTGACGTCAACATCAACACCTATAAGAACAACCAGGTGAAGTTTGCCAACAGCACGGCGGCCATTCCCCGCGACCAGATGAAGTGCAACATTCTCAAGGCCAAGATGGAGGAAGACTTGAAGAAAGGTATTTGTTGTCTCGTTATTTAATACTAGTAGTACTCTGACTCAGGACTATTGTCTAATACAGTTCTCCCTCGATATAGCGCCCTTCGATGCACCGCGGATTCGGATACAACTCGGGGTCCAACGTGAACCCCCATTTAAGTTTAAAAAAAAAATTTTTTCCTCCAATTATGTTCGTTGATATAACGCGGGTATTATAACGTGGGTGGCATGTCATGGACCCCAACTTCAGCGTTATATCAAGGGCGCACTGTACAAGCAAAGGTCAACTTTCAACCAGTGCTACAGCAGTGATAAAGAATAATATAACCAGAGTCCATTTTGCACTGAAACATCTTCAGGAAATAATGAACGTTGATGTGAGATCTTAGGAGATGCGTAAGATTCTCTACGATCCAGCCACTGTTTCAGATAAGGAGGTTGTGGCTCTACCGCCGCTCAAGGTCATGTCCAATACTGAAGATGACGACCATGCTAAAGACAGGTGCAGTATTTTAGTGGCCTTCTTGACCTGACTCCAGTCAGTGTCTGTATTAGTGTCTGCTGTAGATGTCTCGTGTCTGCAGTATTAGCAGCACATTTATGCAGCAAGTGTATGAAATGCAGTTAATGGCAGAATTTAGTAATTGCTGTGAGAACATTGTGAATGTCTACTCTGGGTATCTCACTGATTGTCTTAAGAGAGGGTCTTCAGGGAGTGTCTGTCTACAGAGAGTGTCTTCAGGGAGTGTCTTCAGGGACTGTCTACATGTTGATTCTGACTTGTATTTACTGTGTACTATCTGTGACAGCTGCAGACAAACATTGACACTACTACCATGAATAGTATTGGAATGTTGTGAAAAGAACAATGTTTCATCTGCAAGTCCTCTGCTTAAACTGGTAGCAGACAATGAATATAACTCGGCGAGACAACTCTGCACACCAACTCGGTGAACTGAAATTGTGGCATACTACGGCGTCTCTGACTCTGACATGACTCACTAAGACCATTTCCAAAATCAAACATTGCAGTTATAGGCAAGTAGCACACTAGTGAGCAGGTATTTAAGATTTCTGCGACATAAAATATCTCGTAGTCGTCAAAGCTCGCCGAGG
Organism: Lepetodrilus galriftensis; assembly: GCA_032361785.1. Lineage (NCBI taxonomy): Eukaryota > Metazoa > Mollusca > Gastropoda > Lepetellida > Lepetodrilidae > Lepetodrilus > Lepetodrilus galriftensis. Next base: position 5,116 of record JAUTBZ010149337.1, read on the forward strand.
TTTTTTCATAGTCTGCTATCGGTTTTATTAACACTAAATACCTCATACCTGTAGACACTCCATACATTAGATGCACGGCCCTCGTACAAACACTCCACTGTTTACCCACACACTAGTCTAGGTGCACGACCTGTCTATGCGAAGTATATAATTCTCTGATTTAACAGTGGCCAGGAACGATATCAGACCTGTTCCTGGTATTTTCTAGTTCCGGATGAAACATTTGTTCTATTGTAGAAAGCTGTATTTGTTTCAAGTGTGTTGTTAATAAGTTTAGCAGTTAGGTGGGCTGTCAATCAATATGTTTGGTTTTAAATAATACTATTTTAATCTTAACTAATTATATCTTTGTCAATTGTTTTATTCAACTTCTGTGTTGAAATAGCGTTTGCAAGGTTATGTTTTAAGTTATGATAACGTATGTTATTTGAAGAGTTCATTGCTTAGATATCTGAGCTCTGTGCTTTATATAAAAGTGTGTTTGCTTCAATATTAGCACACGGAAGGATCCAAGATGGCCACAGGTAGTTGGTAAATGATTAGTGGCCAAGAGCATCCAATCGATACATTGTATTTTAGTTATATACATTTCTATATGGAGTATTCCCAAGCCACTTACTTGGCAGCCTCACAACAAATCAAGTCAGTCATCATCCTATCATCTTCCTTGAAATCATTTCATCGTTATAGGAATATCACTTTTGTTTTGACCACCCTTGCTATGTGACTTTACGTCAGTGATGTTTTGTGGTGAGCGCACCAGAGGCATGTCCTAGCCACTGAAGTTTGCATGCCATCCTTGCTTCCAGCGATAAGAACAGCGAGAAGAGCGACGACTCGGGCGATGATAGCCAATCTGAGGAGGAAGACAGGTAGACTTGGAGCTGGTCGTCTGTCCGTCTGTCTCTCTGTCCGTCTGTAACCTAGCCGTCCTTATAACACACTAACAAGCATGGAATAACCTTACTACCTCACCTCACTTCCAAGTCCTCACTAGCCACATCTACTCTACTAGCTATTGGCCACATCTACTAGCCGGATTCTGGGTCAGGATAGTGCAGTTGACACGTATACGTTTGGGGGCATCGCAGCAAGACAAATTTGAGCAGATTTTCATTGTTTTGCTGTAAAAATAGTAAATGTTTAGTTGACTACCTAGTGTTTGGGGTGAAATACTTTGTTCTGAAATGAAGAAGAGAAAGAAAAAAGCCTAACTTGATCTTTATACATTCGTGTAGTTTGCTGTATGTTGTGGCCAGTGAGAAATTGGAAAGACAAAAATGCATTTCCATGAATTGTCTCCCTTGATACAAAATTCGAATGTGCCCCTGCCTGTATATAAGGATTTGAAACGAGCTATTGTGAAGCTTATTCCCCAGAAATTTATGACTACTACTGGACATCTTAAATAGGAGTAATTGCTATAGATAAGGATTGTGAAACACACTGAAACTGGTGGTACTGTTACGTTAGGTTTAAGACCTCAGCAAGGCTGCTTGGTCAGGTATGGGTATATTCATGGAAGTGCATCAATATTATAAGATTTTAAGATATACTTCTGTACACTTTAGAGTTGATTTTTATCAGATATTTTATGCACTAGTCATATTTACTTCTAGATAGATGAAACTTGTTAGGTTCTCTCACACCACTTTGTTGACTTCTCACAACTTTCTTCAATCGCATCTGCTACCTGTCATTGTGTTAGCTGGTCTAGGTCGGTCGTGACTATTAGGCAGTATCCTGACATCCAATGTTGGCCCTGCTAGGATAGGTACTAACACTAGGCTGAATCTCTGCCCTATCAACATCTTCGTGAAGAACACAACATAAATAATTTTGTATCCCTCCCTGAAGTATTTACCAAGATAATCTACGAAATAGGAGTGTCGATACATTTCATGTCAAACTATAGTGAAGAACATGTATTACGACAAAATATGACTGTGAGCTCTTCTATATTTCAACTTTAATTTGACTTTGATGCTATTTTGAAAATGTCTGTTCAATCACTAGGTTTGGCTTGTAGCTGTTGATACTAAACATTTTGCCATTAAGTATGGCTTTCATAGTCCATGTTCTCTGAGAACTTCAACAGTTAGTGTTGCTGTGAGGACTAGTTAGGTGCTGAGATCATGCGGGGTGTATTGGTGCTGGTGTCCAAATACGGTAGTCCTCTAAAACTGCTGGCATGATGCAGTATATAACCTCAGTACATGCTGGCACACACTTCTTATGTTCATCCAGACATCAATTTTCACTGTTTGAGGAAAACCCAGAACAGGTTTTCTTTGTGTGCTGTATATCCTATGGGATGGGGAGAATGTTAGCAGTTTTATATGTGTTGGGGAAAATACCATATTTTGACTTAAATTCATGTTTTCCAATATATTTCAGTTATGGTTAAACATATTCTCACATAAGCACAATGGTTGTTAGCTAATTACACAATCCATGACAACCTTATGTCATTGTTTGTTGGCTTCCGAGGAATTGTTGGATGTTTGTGTGTTTTCAATGATATATTGATTGTTGGACATGGTATATAGTATCTGTATATTACTGTGTTTGTGTTCTCCCACAGCCCCTATGTTAGCATGTACTCTTCATGCTGTGTGTATAGCACTATGGTGGTATTCCATTGACAGTCTTGGACACATTCTGGACAGAGGGCTGATCATTTCTACCTGTTCTGCCTGTACTTTCTGTCCGACGCATGCGCAGTTCCACTGCGGTGTTGATCCTTGGTAACTGCGCATGCGTCGGACAGAAAGTACAGACAAATCAGCTAGAAAGGAGCAGCCCCTTGACTGTGTGGCTGCTACATAGACAGTGTACATGTGGTTTGGGTTTTGTCGTCGTTTTGCTTCCGGATGTTTCTTGTCATCAACGTCTTGATAGTCGATATATATTTTTTATTTATATAAATATACAGGATTTCGTAATAGTATTTCCAAAAATATAAAAATGACTGTAAACAAGTACCGAAAATAATTGTCACCAATATCTTTTGCAAGGACATATGCATGATATGTACTCAACAGAACCAGGAACATATGCTGAAAGAGTGTTTTGTATAGAATGGAAGGCGCCGATGTCGTCGCATCTAATTCGAAGAACTTTAATTTTTGATTCCGTTTTAAGGTTGAGTCAACATTATTACAGTTGAGATTGGTTTCTCAGTGTCAGTCAAAATATGTATATGAGATTTAACCCTAACCCCGACTCCACGTCGCAACTGGTCATCGGAGAAGGAATATAGTAGGTCTGCTGTCTTTGGATTCAAACAACAGCCATTAGTTGTACACATATAATTATATATTTATGTCCATAATTATAACATGCACCTGCCTGAAATCTGCAGTGACATGTTCGGAGAACACCCAATAAAGGCCAAACAGTCAAGGTGCAAAGTAATTTCCTCCCAACAGCAGGTGAAAACTAAGCAATCCGCATGTATTAATGAAGCCATTCACCTTTTTCCGTCTCTGACTGAGAGACTGGCGAATTCTGGTCCGAATATAGCCACATACGCTTAGGCCATGTCCAGAGCGAAGGGGCACTCCTGAAAAGTGCCTTAAATTGGAAGTACCTGGTGGGCGATCTTACACGACTAACGAAGTTAGCAGGCAACAAGGAGCGTAATTACTTGATGATTCGGATCTAACTACCAATCGCCAAGTCACCCAGGTCCGTAACTCAAGACGAAGAATCGTTATGAGAGAAAAGGGAGATAATCTATTTATCTCGTTACCTCAGATTAATTATTCATTAGCTTCCCAATAGATTTATTTAAAGACAAATTTTAGTCGCTCAGGGGAGTCGCGCTTTGATATTCTGTGCTTCATCTTCTACACGATTGTTCAAGGGCCTTTTCCTAATATTTCTTTGTGTTGGAATGTTCTTGCAATAAAACAAGATGTCCCCACACAATGGCGATTGCGGATTCTTTTTGTATTTGAAACAATGGTGTTCGATCGGCAACGTGTGAATCGATCTCTTCTAAGAAGTCGCGACCGCTCTTGATGTTCTGTGTCATCCTCCAGGAAAGGACAGAGGAAAAGGGGAGATTGGAAACGAGTATTTCTAATGCTGTGATGCGAACTATCACCAGCTGATCACAGCGCTCATATCAGGACGCTCGGAGACGCATAATTGGTGCTGCGTCTCATTCCTGCAATGCCTTTGAGAGGCTTTGTATTGAGTAAATGCAACATGAGTCATGTGTATGTGTGTACATTGCACATGTCTGTACACCACACTTAGTCGTGTACGTGTTCAATTCCATGATGCAACATACCATTACGTTAATCGTTATAGAACTTTTAATACAAACAAGAGAGAGAGAGAGAGAGAGAGAGAGAGAGAGAGAGAGAGAGAGAGAGAGAGAGAGAGAGAGAGAGAGAGAGAGAGAGCGACCGTTCTATGCTGTGACAAATACAAAAGTTGTGTGATGGATACTATTCGGTTTTCTATCCATGCACCACTGTGAGAGGTTAAATCTAGATGGGGAAAAAAAAGAAAGTTGAAAGGTAGATGCATTTCCCAGTTAAATGTCGGTTCCGGATGAAAGGCTAGAGACGTACAACAAAATACATCGCCATTACTTTGATCGTAGAGTATGCAGCTAATAAATTATACTTGCAGCAAGAGGTAATATTATAACACACTAAAAGATAGTGTGTTCTTTTTTAGAATTAAAAGACTAATATCAGTACCCCATTTGCTTTTCAAAGAAAGCATATTTTAAAGGTGTTTCGGGCCAATTTGGCGTATAAAATTCTACAATCTATAATAGAGGATAGAACAATCAGTAATTATACGACTTTGGACCAAACTGTTCTATCTCCAATTGCTAAAAGAAAGAAACAAGTATGTGATTAAAGAAGAGTTTTGGAATTAGAACACTACGGAAGTCACTTGTGTGTGCTTCAATGTTAGAAAAAATGTCTATCTCCAAACGAAAATGTACATTTTTTACGAAAACTAACTAAATTTATTTATTATTATTCCTTTGTATCAGTTATATATGTCTTAATCCATGTACAGTATATGTAAACTTGTACATCTGTAAATAGCCACCTTTATGAATATACCGGTATATAGATGTGTTCTCAGCCGACGAATTGTTTACTAAATGTTCTAGTGTTCACTTTATAACATACATCCACGTATATATTCCTAAATGCTTTGCAGGTGACTAGGGAACACTAGTTAACTAGCCAATGACACAGACACTAATTCATTGGCCAATGACACATGCACTAGTTCATTGGCCAATGACACAGGTACTAGTTCACTAGCCAATGGCACATGCACTAGTTCACTAGCCAATAACACATACACTAGTTCACTAGCCAATGGCACAGGCACTAGTTCACTAGCCAATGACACATACACTAGTTCATTGGCCAATGACACAGGCACTAGTTCACTAGCCAATGACACAGGCACTAGTTCACTAGCCAATGACACAGACACTGTATAGTCAGAACCACTTCCGTTAGTCCCTCTTTGGTTGAACACGACCTTGACGAAATAAGATAACATATTGACTTTAAAGGAATGCGTTTAAAGCAGCTACAGTAGATACGTGACTTCCGGTACACACGCTGAGTGCTGTCATACGACCATCACTGGCGCAATACAGAGAGAGGACTAACATTTGATAAGTGTTTTCGCGTTTGTCTAATCCTATTGAATTTATATCAATAAACTACATTGAAATCAAAATCCAGTACAGGCGGATGTTAAGTAGCCATATTGAACAAACAAAATCATCTACAAGGCGAGCTCATGTGTTTTGCTTTCTAGGGCATTTCAAATAGGTACTGTTCCACGCTACGTGTATGACCGTATTCACCCCGGTATGCACCCCGGCAAGATCATTAAGATGAGAATCTTAACATCAGCAATGTTCCAAAAGTCAATACTGTCCACTGTGGTCATCATTCCTTGCTGTCTGTGACTCCGCATCCCAGTGGAATTCGCTTCCTCTCTCTGTCAGAACCCGACAGGCCTACACTGAACAGTTTGAAGACCAATCTCAAGACAGGTTTATTTAAGACAGCTTATCTTTACTAACCTATTCCTTTCGCTTTTAGCATTCGATCGAGCATACGTATTTATTTATTTATAAGGTGTGTGCTTCGAGGATGTCCTAGCTAGGACTAGAGCTTGTCACCACATGGGGTGGTGCTGTGACGCTGTGTCAAACTGCCATTGGTAAAGCATTTGGTCATTTGGGCTGACAAACATGGAACATAATCATGTGACGAGGTATCATTCCCCCTCGCGGCCATCAGGTGCATGAGAGAGAGAGAGAGAGAGAGAGAGAGAGAGAGAGAGAGAGAGGGAGAGAGAGAGAGGGAGAGAGTTCGAAGAAGCACACGTGGTTTCCTTAGCATTACTATGATTATACAAACGCTTCATACCGTAATTACACATTCTAGCAATGTACCGCGAGTGTTGCAGTGATGAGGTACATTTAAAGGCATAATATCAGATATTTATGGTTGTTTTGGACTACTTCTTAAAATTATAGCCACTTGACTTTCTTGAAACGAACGGTCTTATCTTCCGTCAGCTATTTGGTCCAGTGGTAGCGACTGTGTAAATCAAGATTCTGTTTTAACCAGGTTTCGTTCCCAGGTTCGGGCACATGAAATATATACAACTCGCTTGGTTTATCCACCCACAAGTTGTTATTTAGTGATGTACTTGATCCCAACACTCGATAGTTACAAAAAGAATAATATTGTATGTGAAATAGGGGAACGTTCCGCTATATATATATATTGTCTTTGAAGCATCAACTGAAATATGAATGATTTGGGAGAAAACGTTTCGTGTGCATATTATATGTTAAGTCGTACCACTGAGTTATGTCCCCTTGCATATACATAATGAAGAAAATATCAATACGACCATATTCAGGTTGTCTATCAGTGGACTACAGGGGGTTGCATTGGATACGTGTCTACCAAACAGCGATGGAAAGGTTTTTGGAAGTACAAACATGATTTTATGTATGTCAAATGAATATACTTTGCCGTTATAGCTAAGAACTAGTCCCAAACAACCATAAATATATGTGATATTATGCCTTTAAGAAATGGTCAAGAAATCTTGCAATTGCCCAGATAAACTGAGCAATGCATGATTTAATATTGGTAAAAACATCAGTGCATTATTAATCATTGACATTTGTTAAACACACCCCCAAGTGCAATGAAACATGTATAAAACAATACAAGAACTACTTACCAAATATTAGAACATTATTCCCAGTTACTATTTCACCATGATTTCATGACAGGATAGAATGGATCATGGATGGTATAAAAGCAATAATTTATTGTTTATATATACACACAAAAAATCAAGTTCATATCCTGCGATGGGAAAAGTTTCATATTAACATGATAAATATCACTGGGTGTAGCAAGTTGTCGTTCAATGTTGTACTGTCGCCATGCATTATTCACTGCCAGGTCGCCATAAATCTTGCTGTAAAATCATGCAAAGCACCATCTTATTCATTTACATATTCATTAACATATACAGTAGACCTCGCGTACAACGGCCTTGCATAAACCTGACACTCGCCTATAATGTACTGAATCTGGAACGCTAATTACGGTATATGCGTATAACAGACTTCGCATATAATTGACAAAAATAGCCGGTCCTAATTAGTACGTTATGTGAGGTCTACATGTACTATGAAACTATCGCCTTGAAATGTATGCAAATAAACCATTACAATCGTCTTGAAATTGCTGAAAGTCAACCATTGTATTTGTAGAGAAACTAACAATGCAACATATGATACAATGTTATACATAACAAATAATATCTACAGGTTATTTACAATATCAACTGGAAAGTCATGTGGATGAATACAACGGGATGAGCGTCCCAATGATAGATTGCACAAAATATGTAAAGTCTTGTGACATAAAACCAATCGTGAAGAGAAATAAAAGACCTGGGGCCATGTTCCCGAAGCTGTAGTATACGTAACGACATCGTTAAGCTGTTCGTGGAGAAAAGTGTGATGATCCAGAAATAGTGAAATGTTTCTTCACGAAGGCTTAAATATGTCGTTACGTATATGACAGCTTCGGGAACATGGGCCTGTTCCACAGAATAATCCCAGCGCTACGAGATTCCTAACTCCTATACGTCAACAAGGAGTTACGACCCTCATAGCGCTACAATCGTTGTGCAGAACGTGGACCTGGCCCATGTTTCACAAAATGGTCTTAGCAGTAGTCTGGACATACACCAATATTTACGTAATTTCCTGCTACAGTAGACATGGGTGAAATATTCCTGCAGAGAAGGAAAGCAGTAAATCATTTTTGCTAGAGTAAAAGCACAGCATACACCCTGATCCTGAGATTATGAAACCTTTTTGACCATAATATACTAGTAATGCTCAACTCAAGTCTTCTTAAAAAATCCATTTATAAAATATGAACTTTAGCATGAAATCGTACTGAATATTTTTGGTCATCTCTGATTTAGGTCCAGACTAGAGTACGACCTTTCACGGAATAAGGACATGGACATGTAATTGGTAATAATATTAATGCCAATGGGGCGACTCGAGTGCCAAATACTGACGACCATGCCTGTGCTAGCACCATGCTGGGAAGTATGAGTGACTTCCAATGTACGAGCCACGGATGGTGCAAAAATGATGATGAATTGTATGAGATTCTAGTTGTCCAAGATACACCTCCATCTCGGATATCTCCCTGAGAGAACTAGGTGGGTGTGGGAGAGAGAGAGAGATGTCGGTCTGGGCATCATTTCTCGAAGCTCTTGTATCTATTATGAGAACATATATGCACTCCCTCATATCCCTCTTATACGTGGCAATTAGGCGTTTATGAGAGCGCTATGGTTAAATGGTGGATATAACAGCTTCAAGAAAAGATACCCTGAAAATGCCACAAAACACTGTTCTGTTTTTCCAATGAAAGTATAATTTGTCACAATATACTTCCCTGGTGATTCATTGCAAACTACTTTTCTGCTGAAAGAATATTGATCGCAAACCACTTTTCCCGATGAAGGAAAACTTGTCGCAAACTACTTATCTGATGAAAGTATGCTTGACTAAGTCATCAACAATAACAACACTCATTTTGCAATTTAATAGTGCTTAAAGTTAACGATTGACAATTTTTTTCCAAGATTTCTTCTGCAAACATGTAACAAAATAAAAGTACAGTAGCCAGGTATCCGTAGTAACAGTTGTAAATATTAGGTAACAAATAAAACTCAACAATTAGTCTAATAGCGAGGCACACTGCTATGACTTTCCAGGGCTTTTATCCATTCTGATTTTCTTCATTGGCGGTGAACTGACTTGACCCTGAAAACCAAACATACCCGAAATATTATCATTCATTCACACAAGACAATTTAAATTTATTGGGTGCTCACAAAAAGAATTCCAAAATCTATTGCATAAATTGTTCAATATTTCCTTCCAGTTTCTGCATTGTTGGTCACGTAAAATAACTTAATTGTTTAGCATTACTGTAAAAAAAAATACTTTGTGATGATTAATTTTTTTTATTTTCATCAGAAAGGGTTCTTGAAAATACCCAGCATTTTTGTGACATAAATCAATAGTTCAAATTAGGACAAAGACATTAAAAAGAAAAATTTAAATCATTGTCGCAAATGGGTCGGAGATTCTCAGTCATTTCACACTTATTCATTCAATGGAGAGGCAAAAAAACTTCAAAACCTGAATACTCGACAGGCAAATTCTTGACCAAGGTGGACACTCTTCAGCCCAGAGTGGACTCACCTTCAGCACTCTCTCTGCCAGTTTCTCACTCTCCTGGGTGTAGTGGTTGAACACTTCGTTACAGTCTCTGAACACGCGACTAGTGGTAGGGTTATACAGGGCACAATTGTCTTTGATAAGAAGCATGTCTTTATGGAATTCTTCATTAGTTTTGTAAACACCGCTCTGAAAGTACGAGTTTGTTTGAAATTTAAAACACAACATATTCGCTAATATTATTAGTACAGTAATAATAAAGTTTAAATAATCTGAAAATAATACTGAATACAGGATTCCAAGATATCTTGAACCAAGATTTATAATATTATTTAGATTGAGTTAATTTATTTGCCAGAACATTACATAAAAGATACCATCTGAAACAGCAATATCAGTTTTGTAATATCTCCCTCCAGGAAATAAAATAAAGGTGGAAACATTGATATAAAGGGACACAACGCTGCTGAATCAACAGCCCACAGATTACGAGACGAAGCATTTTCATTGGGTAATCGAGCGACAATCAGGAGACTTATATATTTGTCAAGCTTCAATCTGATGACGCAAAGAATTTCCTGACAAGGAAATGTTCAGGGGTATGCACAGACCTCTAATCGCTTCCGGATGGTACCAAAGTCCATTGGATTTTTAACAATAGTGTAGTAGTCTGGAGCATCAGCTGGGTCCACTGAAAACAGAGTGAAATGGTACTTCTTAATTGTTTTTGAATTGGGGTTTAGAGCAGATTTCAAGATTCTATATATCACGGCTTGTTCTGTTTATGACAGGAAGAAATATGCGATAGGACTCGTGGCAACATGCTGACAGAGAAGATACTGAGATTGGTACGGCCTGCAAGGTTAACTTAATGTTACACTGACCTGGCTGAGTGAACCAGGCCGACGCGTTCAGTTCCCCCTTCTCACGATTCACACCTCGGTATCGAGAAACCTTTTGAAGTAACCTGTAAAAGAAAAAGAAAATCTAATGATACATTAATTGCTATTGAAAGTTAATAACAAATTCTGAATAAAGTTGTTAATGATAATGATAATTTTCAAAGATTTTTGATTGAACTAATGCTTTGTGTCGCAGTGGGAATATCTCACCCATAGGCGACAGTTTGAAAGAAGACTCCACCTCCCATTCCTAGCTACTTACGAGAGGGCTCCTCTGATCCAGCTGACGCCTGGCGAGATGGGAGCCTCATCTGCTGCGGTGGGTGGTTTTCGTCTACGTTTGCTGCGGAACAAACCGTCCGACCCAGACGTGCTGGTTTCGTAGTAGAGACTGGAGTCCCCGGGACTTTCAGATCCACTGCCACCTGTCCGTAGAAAGTACATTTAGATTTACCTGTATCTGGCATGTTCAACAATGATGCACTATCCATGGTATCGTTTCTCGAAAATATCATATCCACAATAAGACCATAGCACTTTTGTAAGTGCACAATCACCCTGTATTCTTATGGTCTTTTAGTAGATATGAGAGCTTCGAGAACCGATACCAAGGAGTGAGAATGGGAAATTGTGTATTATTTTACATCACAGCAGGAATCTTTCAGCCATAGGCGATCATTACGTCTTACCACAGACTTGGACATTGTAGTGCTTTGTAAGAAAAGTATACGCATGAAGCTGTGCAAGAAATACATAAGGATGTTTGGTCTGACCTGTGTTTGGTGTAGCTAGCGTGTTGGCGTCCTCTTCCTCCGCCTCATCCAGAATGGCGCTAGTCTCGTACACGACATCCGACCCCTGGCCAGCGGTCAACTCCTTCTCTTCCAGTTTCTGCGAGGTCAGCTCGTCCAGGGTGCTCGATGACGGCTCCACGGCCACGCTGACGTTTGAGTTGTTGCTGCTCGTCGACGTCTCCTCCGGTACAACCTTTTCAGGCGTTTCGCTGGAAGCCTGAATTGCAAGAATCCCATACCAGCGTTAGTTCTTGCCCTAGACTAAGGGTGGAAGGATTATCTTGGACTGACCGACACCTTGGTCAGGCAATGGAGACGGTTCACTGTTGGTATCCAGATGTTTGCATTGTGGTGATACATCAATCCATCACAACAGTGGGAAGAAGCCCTCTCACAATATAGTGGGTAGATGTACTGAATACGGCCAAACTAAATGTGGCGCGATATTCACCATCTTATTTATTTACTTTATTTTATTTTTTAATTGGGGTTTTGAGATGCTTTCAAGTTTATTTCATTTACATGTATATCAGTTGTCAGTTTTAGGACAGAAGGAAACCTGCAACATCTGTAGTGCTGTATGTTGCAGTAAACCTGCGAGTACCAATACAATACAATGGTAAAAACACAGTAGATAATTGTTTTGTTTTTACCTGAGGTACAATATTTATGGCAGATCCTGACTTCACAATGTCCTGCAGTGGGACAAACGAAGACCCGGTCTTGATCTTGGTGATGGTTGTGGCCGGCAGAAGACCAACAGGTACTTGACTAGTGACCACAGCACTGCTCTTGCTCTCCTCTGAACAACAGAAGAACACGCTTTGCATTTCCTTCATTCATACTCTCAGGCAAGATGTGACAATGTCTTAAAAGTCCATATTTATATAATAAAATCAGGAATTTCCACTCAAGGTTTCTCTCAGGAGAGAAGATAATTCACTGATTATGACTGGCCAAGTTATAAACAAAAAAAAGACAATTTATTTATTGAACCTGCGACCTTCCCCACTCCGGGCCGACACTCTAACCATTACGCCACAGAGCAGGCTCCATATTAACGGACCAAGGATGATAACTCTGATAAGGCAGTGCATCTTATAATTCTTAAGATCATAACTGTGCACCATAATAATACTTATTAACAACATAAGACTCACTATTTGGTTCAGCAGAGTCCTGCACCACAGTTCCTCCACCACCAGAGTTGTCTACCTTGGTTTTTTCATCAGGTTTCACCACCTGCACAACAACCTTCCCATCCTCCGTGAAGTGAATGTCTCCTAGATCTAAGTGTGACTGAGGCGGCACAGACCCAGTCAATATGTTGTAGGCTTGAGAAGCCTCCTTCGCCGCCGCGCTTTCTTCCGGGGTGTCTCCCACCGGTTTAGCTGCTTCCTTCACCACCGTGATGATTTTGTTCTTGTCTTTGTAAAAGTGTCCTGTCTCGGGGTCCAGCTCCCCGTGCAGAACCTCGACGCTGCCCGGCACCCCCGGCTGAGACGTCGTTGACGACGACCGACGTACAAGCACCGACGGCGTCTGGTCGCCCACGAGTTTGATTTTGGCAGTGGAGGCTGAGGTAGGAGGCTTCACTATGTGTATCTGGAAAGTTGAGAATTACATGTAACAGTGTACAGGTCACTGCTTTCCATATACTGGTCCTGAGATTATGAAACTGTTTTGAGTACGATTTCATGCTCAAGTTCAAATGTTTTATGGTGAGTGAATATGGAGTTTAAGGTCGCTGCGGGAATCTTTCACCCATTTGCGACGAAGGTTTTTATGGTATTTGTGAACAATTGAACATGAAATTGTCTCAAAAGTATCGTAATCTTTATTGAGAGATATGTTGCTCATAACATTGATCCAGGAACCTTTCACCTATCCATGACAATAGTACTTATTTACTTTCGTAACTGTGGTTTAGAACCACTTTCAAGATTATTTCACTCATATCAAGGCATACTACCAACTAGCATTCCAGTCATGGAGGAAACGGTTAGCCTACAACAGTACAGACAGACACGTGGCACAGAGTACAGAGAGTGTCCCGGCTATTGTACCACTACCTGGGGCTGTGGTGCGGGGCGCGAGACATCCGACGCCACGGACACCGGAACAGAGATGTACGTGGCGTTGTCCTCCTCGGTCGCTGTCGTAGTCGTCACTGCGTTCCCTTCTTTGTCCACCTGGTTCAGCAGCGACATGGCTTGTTCTGAACAGACAACACGGGCAATGGAAGACGTTAAACACAGACGTCAAACACAGAATTCTCAGACTGCTACCTACGTAAACAGTTCCGGCTCGGAGAGCTACAATCGTTATCATCCTTGGCAGAAGCAAACACTGCTACCTACGAGGTGTCAACTTCGTAATAATATCGGATTTGCGCTCTTGGGGCCTGTTCGAGAACAATTGCTAGTACTATAAGAAGCATAACTCACTATACATATGCAAACAGTTATGGCTCGAAGAGCAACAGTCGTTTTGTGGATGGGACCCCAAATAATTATCATTGTTGGCTGAAGCACAGCTAAGTAATCACATTAATGAACTATTGACTTACTAAGGCCTCAATATTAACCCTCGCCCTGCTGGATTAGGCAGATACTGGTTGCCGTCAGCAGGGAGAGGGATAAACTGAGCTGATCATACCAGCGCCACATGATAATGAAGACGTATGGCCTACCTATTGTATAATACTGTGTTCCCTGCATCTGCTCTGTAATGTGTTCAAGATTCGATGCAGCCACCCTTTGAAAAAAATACAAAATCATTCAACACCATAAATGATATTGCATTAACAAGTCAACACTAGTGAGTGAAATTCACCAAATATCCATTAACTACAATTTCAATAATTAACTTCTAAGCAACGAGACATGTGACTGTGTACCGTTGTTCGTCCTCCTTGTGTCCGTGCATCTGTATGATGGTGCTGACGGCCTGATGGGCGTCCGACGTCTCTCCGCTAGTCTGCTGTACCTGGTCATCAGTGATGTCGTATTCGAACCACTCGTTCCCGCCCACACTGGCCTGGGTGGCAACTGAAATAACGAAGATGGCCACACATTTTACTGTACGAGGTTGATAGAGTGAGTGGAGTATTGTATTACATAACAGTAACATGTGACAAATACCTGCGTTGAAATTAAATTGTGAACTATAGTCGGAATAACTATTCTGTATTTTTAGATTTGTTTTTAACAATTGCATCACTGTCATAGTTTTATACAGCTAGTTACGACTCTAGAACTCCTATGATCTTCAGGACATCATTTCACAAAGTTAAAGTACTCTTGTGGCGATCCCTTATACATAGCGATCGGACACATACAAAAGCGCTATGGTATAGTATTGCATTAAATATCTTTGTGAAACACTACCCAGGAACTCAATAAGGAAACTGCACTTGACATTTACTAATCATTATAGCATTTGTGATAGGCACACACCAATGGAAGAAATAATTATACTGCTCTCACTTTTACCTGCTTCAGTGGCACCACCATCTGGTACGATGCCCGCCGCCTGGATGAGCTCCGCTAGCAGTGACGAGGTCCGACCTTCCTGGTCAGACTTGGACCTCTGTAGGATCGGGGCAGCCTGCCATGCAGACAAGAATTCAGCACAATGTAAAATCTTGATAATAACCATAAATATTTTAGACATATTGTAAAGTTTTAAAAAATATGAGACATTTTCACCATTTTTCGATGTTGTCATAACAAAATAATGTTCATCTAACTTTGACTTAATTAATGGTACAATATCCAACCAAATGTAAATTCCCTCATTTATTAAAAACATTTTTTTTAACTTCCATTTTTATATTTTCATGAACATGACTTGCATTATTGTGACAGGTCGCTGTTTATGTGAGTGAGTGAGTGGCTCTGTTTATGTAAATGTTCGAGTGAATGCTTACCTGTCGGCCTCCTTCCCCGGGGCTGGATGTAGTGATGATGACTTTCCTCTCAGGTAGCCGGCCTAGATTGTGCAGTGCGGAGGCTGACGACACGGACACAGACACCTGCTTGCCGAGCTCTTGTTTCTGTATGAAGTTCACCAGTTCCTGTGCAGGAAAAATACCCAGAGTTGTAGAGAAGAAGCTACGATAGACAGCAGATATACCCAGACATTCCACGTTTTCTTGGAATTTGAAAAATAAAAATTGAATAGCGGTTTGAGTCGCGTTCCAAGATTCTTTCATGTTTTCTTTGAAAAAGGTGGTGTGTGCAGTTAGCTACGTTTCATTCTCTATATAGCCTTCCAGTGTTTGAATTAATAGGGGGTCCGGGTGGTCATTTGAAAATCTGCAATGTTAAAGGTATATGTGTGACCCCCTGTAAATTACAGATTTTACCACCTTTAACATTGGGACTATGGAGAATAACCCCCTCATTATTTCCAACACTGCCTTCGATAGGGGTTTGACTCCATACAATGTTCAACGTCTTCCCTCTAGTTCAATAAGTGAGCGCTGAGCTGTTGTTTCTTGAGGAATGAACAGACAGAATGCATAGCGGCCCAGTCTGACCCTCTGTAGTTTAATGAGCGAATGATTATGGAGTTTAACGTTGCTGTGGGAATCTTTCACCCATTTGCGACGATTCTGTAGTCTAAATCATCCCAGAGGGCTGGCTGGGTTGTACACCCAGTGACATGGCCAGGGTTGGCAAAGTGGGATGTTCGTGTGGGTGGCTCCTAGACAGGTCGGGTAAGCAGACATACTCTGTACCTTTTCAAAGAGAGCTGGATTAGAGATGACTGTTGCCTGGGGCCGGCCGCCGGGAGTGGGAGTCTGTGACCGTCGCGCCTGAGTCTTCTGAACAACGATCACATTCGGCTTGGAAACTGGAAATAAAATTATCTCAGATAAATTCTTTAATCTCAGGTAGTTCACGTACTATTTGCAATGTGAAGAAACCCAGAATATTTGTTTTAAGGTATACATGCTAGAAATCTACTTGAACATAGACGATTTTTATGAATTTATAGCCTAACGTGGCTGCGGAAATATTTCAGCCATACACAACAATTGAAACAAATTATACAAGGGTAGTGATATGAAGGAGGGTTGAATGATCACCTGTAGTTCCTGCGGCTGTCTTTATGGCTGTGAGGTGCAGGGTTTTGGGGTTGACAGTCACCACATTAGACGCCTTCGTCGTGGTGGCAATCACTCGTCCGCCAGGCGTAGTAATATTCACCACTTTTCCTCCTTGATGACTCGCTGTTCAAATCAATTACGAATGAAAACAATGTGTATTTGTATATTTGTATCACTCACAGACACAATAAAAGTCAGCTTTCTTTATCAATTGTGTTGGCATACTAGAAATTATTTTGGATGCCAAATCATTAATAATTCAACGTATGTGCAGCCGTGTGATATAAGATGGTTCTACCCAGTTGCGTGAATTGTGAGTCCAATACTTTAGCAACGTACCACACAAAACCAGGTTGCGAGACTATGTAACCTAAAATTTCATATATGCGATTTGTGAACAAACCATTTTGAGTCGATCATTAAATCGTGCTCAAAAATGTTTCCTATCATGGGGACAGTAGGACTATCTAATATCACATACTAAATTTGCAACATGTAATATTAGATTGATCACGCAAATACTAAACAATGGAAATCGACATTGCTCATTCTGATTCATTGGTACCTGATAGAGTAGTGACAGGCTTGGAAACCATGGTAACCGTGGTTGTGGTGGTACCAGATGGCCCAGCATTGACCACCACCACAGGAGTGCCAGACGCACCGCTGCCTTGAACCGGTTTGGGCAGGATCTTACTGGTTCCGGGTGGCAGACTTTGAGTGATTATCTTCATGCCTAGAGGAAAATGTACAAGTTTCATAAATTTACAGCAGAAATAAAAAAAAACAGGCACAAAATTTACATTGGTAAATACAATGTCGGATTTTACTGGGAAGAATGTTTGTGTCGCAGGCTATCAGTCATACCTCCCTCCTGTTTGATCTGTATGGTAGGCTTGCCGATGGACTTCACTTGGTAGTTCTGGGGGGAGGGAGGGATGCTCTGAGGCCCCATGGGGATGACCATCCCGGGCTTCTGCTGAGGGTGAGGGAACCGGGGCCGTGGGATGATCTTGGGTCTGGGTTTAGCCAACGCTGGGTTTGGAACGGTGACGGAAGGGTTGCTCATCACAGAGGTCGTCATGGCAGCTGGAACCATTCAGATAATAACCTCAAATTAAAATTGACAACAATTGTAGACTGCTTCACCATTTCACAGATATGTACAGATTATTCAAACAACCAAGAGCACATTTTTGTGACATTAAATGTAGATAATTACTGACTAGGGTCGGTTACCATTATGGAAAAAGAATTGTCAGAAAACATCTTTAAACATTTTTTAAAGAGATATACAAGAAATGAAGACAACCCATCAATTAAAGTCAGTCTGCAAAGAAGCTGCTTGACAATTAAGGTGAGTGAGTGATTGTGGAGTTTAACGTCACTGCGGGAATCTTTCAACCCATTTACCACAGTGGCAATTAAGGAAATACAATCTACTGGCGTCACCTGTTTGGGACAGCGCTGTTGTGATGGAAGTAGTGGAGACGGTGACGATGTTGCTGTTGAAGCCGCTGCTCATGGTGACTGGAGGACTCCCCGGCATCATGATGGACGCCCGTGATGCCGACACGGTAGATGACGTTGATGATGCACGGATGATTGGAACAGAAACGGATTTCTGAAGGACGCTCGAAGCAACTGATTGCCCTGAACTAGTCACCAGGATAACCTGTAACAAACATAATCAATTAGAATTATTTTTAATTAGAATTATTTTCCAATGCTCCCTCGATACAACGCCCTTCGATGCACCGTGGATTCGGATACAACGCAGGGTCCAAGGTCGACCTCATTTAAAAAAAAAAAAATACAAATATTTGCTACCACACGCTCAACCACAAGTGGGACACAATCTCAAGAAGTTGATGGCTGACCTTGGGAGGCTGTGAGCCTGGCGTGGACACCATGGTGCGTGCCTGCGGACTCTTGCTGATGGTGATCTTGACGGGGGACATGCTGGGCAGTGAGTTGGCCGCGGTCGTTGTGTAGGTCAAGCGCGGGGTCTGCGTGGCCACGGAACTGCTCAGACTGTCCGACGACTGGCTGCGGCGACGCTTCCTGGTGTGAAATTCTTCCTCGTCCTCATTCATAAAACCTGAAAATTCATAAATACAATGTTTTCTAAATAGAACATTGTGATTACCATGATAATCATCCAGTGTATCACTGAATTACTGCATGAAAATAATATATTTTATTTAAAACTTTCAAAGCATTCAGTGACTGTTGGTGCTCAACGTAACGCAATTTTCTCAAAATCAGTTTCACAACAATGTTTACTGCCGAGAGATGAAATCTGAATGACGGTTTACACACAAACAACATGCCTCTGACTAATGTCATGCAAATACTACTGGTTTGTGCCGGACTAACCTTTTATATGAATAGAAGTACCACTGGGCAAGACGACCACATTAGAGGTGGGACTTGAAGGTCGTGACAGCTTTGACGATATGGGAGTGTTGGTGGACACACTCGAACTGTTGTTTAGATTGGCGTTCGCTGAAACATGTGGAATGTACACTTCAGTAACTAATGCTAGTTGTCCAATGTATTTCTATGGTTGGAAGAGATCCTACAGTACTGTAGAAAACCTTTGTTGTTCTCAAAATTCTTTCACATATCAAGGCCATTCCGCGCTCATAAGTGCACAATCTACATGTATTAGAGATCGCTACAAGACTACTTACGGTCCTTGTTTCCAGTCTGGGTGGGCATAGGGAGGCTGGCATTCTTCTCCGACATGAACGTGGCTGCCTGATTTGCCGTGGCAGTGAACGCTGTCTGTGGAACGAGGCGTGGCATCAGAGGGATGAGTCTCCGCCCCTCAATCACCCACTCTGTCGTCATGTTGGAGCCGGCGATACTGCAACACAAGCACGCACCGTGTGACAGCGATGAGCATTGAGGGAAATGGCCCAGGCTAGTGGGTGAGTGTTAATTTTGATCCTTGATCGATTAACACGCAATTATTGCACATCTGTATTGCCTATGGTATTTATTTATTGCTTAACGTTGTTTTCACCCATATGCAAATATGATAATCGTTGACTGAGAATTGATATTGATGAGTTCGAAATAATGAAAATAATGAGTGAGTCATTCTCCATAGGCCCAATGTTAAAGGTGGTAAAATATGTAATGTTCATGGGGTCACAGAGATACCTTTAACATTGGAGATTTTCAAATGACCCCCGGACCCCCTATTAATTCGAACTGATAGTACCTAACAGTACAGAAAAAGATAATATCACTATGGTATATTTTGAAGAATGTAGCAGCATGCAAAAAGAAACCACTGAAAATAAGTGAAATATTGGTAGTGAAATATTGGTAGTCAAATGCAAAATTAAGTCACTGTATTAGTTGCTAAATATGAGCCCTGAGAAGTATGGATGTAATCAGAAACCAGAATTAATTAATTGATGTATTAATCATAATGATCAAAGAAAACTACCTAACCGTAAAACAACTCTCAATAAAAAAAAAAAAAAACATTATCCAACCAGACTCATGAGCAGGCCTACATAAAAAAATATGGTACATGATATAAGCTGTAACTTACTTGTCAGCAATAGTGGCCAACTTCTCATCATTCACTGCTCGTCTAACCTCAGCTCTGTGTCTTTCTGTTGAAATGCTGAATAAATAGAACACAGTTCCGACATCAACAATATTCACGTCAGAAAGGCAACTTTCGTGAACACTGGTACCAGGGCCCCCGCATCCAGGGTTACAATTCCATTCTAGATTTTTACGCTAAATTCATCGGGAAAATTATTTCGTTGGTTGATATTTGCGCAGATTTCCATCTAGATGTGCCAGAGGTACAACATGGAAGTGATCCCTGAATGGAATTAAGTACCGCTACCACACACCCATCAAAACTAAGTAGTAATAGTATTAGCATATAGCACCCTAAATAATAAGCTATAGATTTTGATGAAATCCCTACATAAGCTAGATATTTGATGTGATTTCAATGGTACCTCAACATATTGTCAAGCTTGGAGAAGAATCTTAATAATTTATCGAATGTTCATCCAAATCCTACTCCGTATAATTAACTGGTACCTCAGCATGTGTTGGAGGTCCTGAAGCAGACCCTTCTTCTCCTTGTTGAGGTCGCCCTGGGCCCTGAAGGCCGACACCAGGGACGAGTACGCCTCCAGCTCCAGTCTGCGCAGAATCCGCTTGGACTCGTCACGAGACAGGTCTAGCAACATGGGCCACATCGAGACAGATTTCAGCACACTGTAAACAACATACATCATCTGGTTAGTGGGTACCTCAGGGTTGGAACTTAACTGTAAAACGTACTTGCCGAATAATGATATAAATAACAAAACATGAAATTCCTACTCAACCGTAGGATACCTTTAACATTACGAGAAATGGATTGCGCTGCTGGGCGAGTGGGAACTTCTAACCCTGGTACCTTTCCGACTTAATATACAGTAGGAATAGGCATGGGTCCCAAGACTTGAGTTGGCGTACCCCTGATACATGGATGCAACGTCTGCTTGAGGTCAAAGCTCACTAAACAGGTTATTGTATATTCTGATACAACTAATTTTTCCAGACAAGTATGATTTGTCCCCAAATTTGTCTTTACTAATCTAGAAGTATATTTATTTCCTAATTACTGTATATCGTGGGGTATAGACTCAGGGGCCCCAACTAATTCAATTGTCAGTAAAAGGGTACTGGGCTAATAACATAGAAAGACCCCAACTTTTCCCCCGATGTGCAAAAGTTGATTGAACTTTCCGACCAAAAACCGAAGTGCTCATCTAAAAATCATTGCAACATTGATTTCAAAGTTATTAACTAAACAATGAACACAATACATAAATAGATAACAGCTTTTATTTATTTATTCAGTTTCGGGCTGGGGGAAAAGTCAGTTAA